>JALIZH010021890.1:0-35287 GCA_030522465.1 Rhipicephalus appendiculatus | reverse complement strand
TCGGTTGCTACGACTCGGCACATACCCGTGTTCGCATCGCCAAGCAAAGAGGGCATTGGGGAGGAACGTATTTTGCTACACCCTTAATTGCTACTGCTGTAATAACATGCTCAAATTAGTCATGTAGGCCTGAGTACATGTTTTTTCGAAGTCGAAGGCCACAACGCATTCTCAAGATCCACCTTTACTTAGCCAGAGCCAAGGGTAGGCGTGGTGTAAAAGTGTCAACGACCTGCCAATTGGTAAAAGAGAAACCAACGCATAATTTAGTGTACAACTAAATGCATTATCTCAGCAGATACTGAAGGTAGAAACAAATAATCCCTGCTCGTTGGTTCGCACTGAACCCCCCCCCCCCCCATTCTAAGGAAAAAACTCACAGCATATCCACGAAGTGAATGATGGTGAGAGGGCAAAGGTCGGAGGGATCATTCGGGTAACCGTGAATCCCCCCGTACATTGCCCACTCGATCATGCGAAGACGTGACAACACGTGTCACGTCTGCATGATCCTGGGAGTTCGATCGTGAGCTGGGCACGAGCGTCGCCGACTTTGTGTTCCCGGGCGCTCCCAGCCCCTCAGCGACAACGCCAGTTCGCGTTCCACGACAGAGGAAGACGATGCCACCTACTCAGACGCAGAAGTCCACACCAGTGCTCGACGGAACGCCTCGCCTCCGCATGCATCGCCACAGAACGCTGTTGTGAGTTGTGAACGCCACGCGTCCTTGGCTATAGGTGTGCCGCCGTGAGTACCGGAGCCGCCGCATGCTCCGCAGATACCGGCTGCCCTGGTTTTGCATGCGACAAACACGAGAGCACTGTGGAGCTGACTACCTGTGAGGTGAAGTGAGGTGAAGTTCACCTCACTATTGATCACAATGGAGTCCACCTCCGGTGCTCGACTCCGAGTACCGCGTCGGCCCGACGATCCCAATTATTACAGCGCCATCTATCCTCTTTATTCGTCAACTATACGAAAAACCACAAACGCCATCTAGATATATTATTTCCAAGGACATATACACACAACGCCATCTATTGAGCAATTCATAAACTAGAGGTGGCTACATACATACTACTACTACTACAGAGGAGGGAACGAGCCACACCCTAAGGAGCGTCGCCCTTAAAAAAGAGTATGTGTGACTCTTTTCGGAGACTTCTGACTTGCCACGTATAAGACTCTGTTTCAGGAGGCACGGTTACTCGCTTGGTGGGTCATAGTCGGCGCGCCTCTAGGAGAGTCCTCTTGAACCCTCTTAGGAAGAGTGAAAGGAATCTTATGCGAAGGATCACACTACCACTTCTGAGGGAGTCAGACGACTCTTGCCGGTGACGCTCCTACGTGGGTGAAATGACACCCAGCGAAGCGTCAAGCGACTCTACGGCTATTTTAAGCTACTCAATTGCGTCATGCTCTACTTTTTGGGCGACTACTGCTGGAAATATGAAGTATTAATTTTAAGCTACTCCAATAATGCTTGCCGTTGTGCAGAGTGACTGCAAAAAAGAATACTGCAATTTTAGCATTATTTTAATAAAACGCGTCAAAACAACACACCATTTCTAGCAGAGTAACATAGAAAGCGCTAAAAGATGGTCTGTGATTTCCAATGAAGCAGTTGAGGTATTCCTCATTTACATGCTTGTGTGAGTATAGCCAACCAAAGTGTGTGACTGTGATGTGCATAGTGTCATGTCGTGCAAAATAAAGTGGAGATATCGGCATCATGTTCACATATTTAGTCCTTATGATTATGAATAAATCAAAAAGTCGTGACCGCTGGAGGAACCAGACTTGCGACTTGCTATGTTGTCTCTCTTGTCCAGCGTGAGCAGCCATGAAAAATGGTACCTGAAAATAAGAACGCAATATTGTCACGTAGGTGACGGCGAGCTGGACGGCGCCGAGAAAGACAAAAGAGATACCACGTCGATAATAAACTTCGAGAATTTCTTGGGCGAACTTGTGCCCTAACAGGTAATAAAAAAGAAATCACACGACCGCGTGGCCGAACGGCGAGCCAGGCCGTCTCGGGGGCGTATCCCCTAGGTTATCCTCACGTCACATCCGGGCATTAGGCTCGCGAACGGCTACGCTTGATAACGAGCGATAGCGAGCAGGAACGGTGTTGAAGCGAATAAGCCGGTGAGACGTTCCAGCCCCGCTTCCTTTAAACCATGGTTTTAAGCGCACGGTGCAATATCATGATGAAAAAACGGAATTGTTGTAAGTTTGCAAAACCTACACAATAGGTGGTTTAGGCAGACATAATGAAGGCTTACAACAAAACAACAAATGCAAACAGGCATGGTAAGAAACCATGTTTTTTTGCCGTTATCGTGTAAAACACAACTTCCAATTAGTACACTCTAAAAAATCACACGCTTAATGTCACGCTAAACTGTAATGCGCATGTAATGAGCCGTGGATGACGTTTCACGCACCACATGACCGAAAATAAGCGTGACGTTCCTTCAGGCCAGCGTGAGAGCAAGGCTGCGTGCCGTGTTTCAATCATATGCAAGCTTGAGCGAGGCCGTGTACGCGTTTGGAGGGGATGTCACACGTTTAGAATGCCGCGGAGGACACACGTAAACATTTACCATGACGCAGATTCAAATCCTGATAGGGCAGCCGCAGTATGCCGCGCCGTCTGCAAGAAGCGCGAGCATGCGCATTCTCATCCACGAACGTCACGAGGTGCACAAACATGAGCACACGCCTTCTCTCCGCACCTATAGCGAGGAATACGAAACTTCATCTCGGGAGGCTGTGGAAGAGCGTGCGTTTGAAAGGCTGCCCTCAGCCATATTTGTTGCGGATTCTGCAGCGGGTTGTGACGATGTTTACTCATTGCAGTACAGAATTTCTGCCGTGTTCACTCGACAGACACTCTTCGCATTCAAAACGAGTGCTGCAAGCACACCAATTGTGATCGTGTCGTGTTTGTGACAGAAAATCCACCGCGCTCTGAGGGCTCGGCAGCAGGATTTCCACGTGGATGGTGCATATACAGCAACTGCTGAACTGCCATTCATGGACGATTGGAATATATAAGTAAGAACGTTAGTTATGTATCGCTCGTACTCTATGTCAGAAAACATTAATGATCTGCAACGGTGTCTTGTCTGCCTGTCACATGCGTGGTGCGAGAGGTACCTTAACCCTTTACGGCCTGACCCGCACAAACGTGTGGGTCAATAAAGACGCTCACGAAACGGCACCTGTTTCAGTTTCGGTTTCATAGCTCTGTGACGCTGAATTCAATGTTTACGGGAATATATATGCTTCACTAGTTCAACAATATCGACACCAGAGGGCGAGTAATCTGCCACGAAAAAATGCCGTCTGAGCACGTGCGCCGACAGCAGCTACCTCAGACGTGTAAATCAACGCTCCTTCTTGTTATAATTTTTTTTTCGGGAGTGTATGCATACGTCAGGAATATTAAGACTTAGAAAAACATGCTTCGCTAAAAATTTACGCGTTCTTACCACACACGCTGTGTACTCACGCGTTAATAAGTCACCCGCACATTTCGTCAAGTGCACGGCAGAGCGGCGCAGGTTGGCTCATTCGCGCGCGGTTGCGCTTGCGCATTCTGTTTTTTTTTTTATTGCGAATAGCTTCCTTGGGATCTTATTGGCACTTCTTTGGTTGGTGTTTCCTGATGTTTTCTTATATCTGAAGTTAGCGACGCCAAGTGATGTGCTTGAATTGTGATTACCATTTACGCAGAAAATATTAATTTTGTGAATGTGTTCTGACAACATGCATTATATTTCAAAGAATTAGATTTTACATTGCCTATCATATAGATTTGCAGTATCGCCAGTGAAATTTTAAGGATAATAAATAACATTGAGGGTTAAAATTGCTAAAATTATCTAACTTAGGGAACAAGCTTCTGTGGGCGCTGAATTTTCTTTTTTTTTTTTACATGCCGAGATTTTCAAACTAGAGAATGAAGAAGACATAGAAGAGATATTGAGCCTCCTGATATCTTGCGTCAGAATTGGGTAGGGTCTACGTTGACGAATTGACAGAGATTCAAATTTGTGGTTCGAGCCAACTTAGTGATGAAAACTGGAGTATGGAAGGCGAGTTTTTGAGCAGTTGCCTCCGTAATAACTGGTTCAGGTGACCAGTCACCCTATCCTGCCAGTTTCAGTGAAAGTGATGTCTTTTGGGAGAAGACACATTCGGCTGCAAAAGCCTCACCTGCTTGGAAGTGGTGAGACAGCCGACGTTCTTGTTCTTGTCAAGACTCCTTTGCCGACTTTCTCACACTAATTTAATGCAACGATCTTTGAAGTTACTGCGGACAAAATGGCAGTGTGCCCTGGTTGTATACATAGAACAACTTTGCAAGCAACAGTGCAAAAGATCAAGCAGCTTTAGGTATGGACCTGATCATGGGCTGCATCCGATCTCTGAGGAACTTTGCTCGTCACCAGGCGCCCAAGAATTGAAAGTGGAAAGAAAGATGTGTTACAAGATCAATCCTAAGACAACTTTACTGGAGTGTAAAAGGCACCCGGCATAGTCAAGCGATTAGACTCAGCTATACGTACCACTGGCGATCACTATACAGCTTGACATCTGCGCATCACTGCAGGCTGTCAAGTGTAGCTTGTTGTTCAAGGACGCGTTGTATGAAGAGCAACTTATACCTGTGCCTCACAAGTGACACACAATACTCAAAAAATGTTGCATTCGCAGCGCTGACCACGCCTTTTTTGCTTTGTCTTAGCCGTTATGAGTGTATTCCTCACTGCAGTGAATCACATGAATGAAAGCCCAGCCCGCACATATGTGCGGGTCTGTTTTCTCGGGCAAAAACTCCAATTCTTATGTTTTAACCTTTGAAAACCTAATTACAATAGAGCAAACATCAAAAATGTTTGAGCAAGTTAGCAATTTTTCTGTTATCTTTTTCTCGGGCAGGAAAGGGTTAATGAAGCATTTTATTTAGCGGAGGGCGATAACCACCTATGCAAGCAATAAGTTCAAACCAAATATATATATATATATTCGCCCTCACGTTTTTCTAAGCAGTTTTAAGGCCGGACCAGTGAATTCCTCAGAGATGTTGTGTTTCACCGTGTGCGTTTATCCTTTTTTTTTTCCTCACATTGTTGTGTTCCGAACTTGCGCCCTTGCATATTTATATCTTCGCTTTCAATAACAAGTCGTCTCTTGAAAGCAGTGCTTGCTCGCATATCTTACCTGCGTAGTTTCTTCGTTGTCGAGCCGTTATTAGATTCCACTATGGAATACCATTCAACAAGCCCAACGTTCCGTACTGTTGAACCAAACAGCGTTATATGCTGGTTCATGACGCCAATATAGCGTGCTCTCTTTCTTTAATTAATTTCACCCTTCAGTTCTCCGCACCCACTGACATTTCAACAAGGGCTCGGGTGGCGAGCTCGGAGGTTGCCACTGTGCATTCTGTACCATGTTTACTCTCACAATTTATAACGCTGTTAGCGGAGTATCAATGCGGTTACGTCGTATTGATCCTAACTTAGAACAGCACGATCGACGCCTTAGTGCAGGTGGCCGCTCTTCTCTTGGCGTGGTGCACGACGACGCCATCCGTTGAAGTCTTGCCGTGTTTGATTGTGACGCGGGCTCTCATGAAAGATAGAGCGTAGGTTTGGGCGTGTTGGTAATCCATATTTATATTTCAGCGCACTAGTTAACAAAACAGAGGACTGGACAACGACACGGACACAGCGCACGAGTGGACATAGCGCTGCGTCCGTGTCGTTCTTCTGTCCTCTGTTTTGTTAACATGTTCGCAAAAAATATAATTCAGAATGATGTTTAACCAACACCGCTGGTCGGTGTCACGCGGGACGACGCAGATCTCGCTGAGAGAAGCAGAGACGTCAGCTTCCGGGCTACCATTTCACTTTGCAACGGTTCCTCGCAGTAATGGTGCTGCCTATTCTTCTAGCTATATAATATGTCGCTCATGATCATAGTATGCCGTTGTAGATAAAACAAATTCATAATTTTTGTCAGCTCTTTGCCGACTGATAGCAACCTGCGTCTCAGAAAAAGTGCATAATACATCACAAGCGATGCATGCTTTGACTGAGCATATCTATTTGTGCCCGGTTCCGATTTTTAGGCTCTGAGCCTTAAAGAGAGTTAGTGCGGCGGTGTTACGGTGTTTAGTGAACATGAATATTCTATGCCTGTGTTGATGTGATTAAGCAGCCCTTCAGCATTTTTCAGTATTCTTTTATCGTTTACGCTGTTATTTGACACTTAATGACCTTAAATGTGCACAAGTGTGTTTATCCTGAGGTACCGATTTGTGCTGCCTGCACATACGTGTGTATAGGACTGTTTTTGTTCTTGTCAGTTTTATAATGTGATGTGCCTTTTCCCTCTTATGAAACATGAAGTGGCAATTGTATCAGTTGTATTTGTATTGCATGTCGCTGTTGCATTGTATCTAGGGGCTATGGCTCAGTCAAACTGTTCATGACAGCTTTTTGAGCGGCTCCCCTGTACCTGTACATCTTGAGGCTGCAAGAAATTATTATTCTTATTATTATTATTATTATTATTATTATTATTATTATTAATTTCTAGATGCAAACCCAACTTTTCCCTGTCAGCAACACCATCTCGGTTGGGGAATGGCTGAAAAATGTCCGGATATGACGTAGGAAGTTGCAAGCCGGGGAACACGTCTACGCTTCTATGGAAGAAATAAATGGGTAAGCCGTATAGCACACCTATAGAACTGTTTGTAACTTCACTTTTTTGTCTCTGTTTTGTTACGACAGGCCACGGAGAAGCAGCAGCTAAACAGGAAAGATATCCCACTATATAAAGGACTGTGAGATGAACTCTAATGCAAGGAAGGAAGGAAAACGAGAAAGAGGAAAGGCAGGGATATTAACCAGTTTGGCATAACCGGTATGCTACCCTGCACATGGGGGAGGGATGGGGGAGATTGAAAGAACAGTAAAGTTACTCCGCCAATTTACCGTCAAGCTTCAGCCCCGCATTCAAACCATCGATTCCACCTTGGTGTTTGATTCGTCCCGCAGTGACACTCAGTGTACCAGGAATCAAGAAGAAAATCCGATTTGTCGTCGCCTGTCCTCAAACAGCTATCTCTTCTTCTAGTGCACGAGAAATACACCGACCACATTCATATTTACACCGACAGCTCAACGGCCATCCGAAATTCGTCCGGAACTCTTCTGCAAAGTGCCAACGTTTCTTCTTTGTCTTGTGTGCATAGGTCGGCGAACTCACTCAGACTCAGATCGAGCCGTGAGTGTGAGTCTGAGTGAGTCCGGGTGAGTAATATTTTGGTGAGTGTGAGTCCGAGTGAGTCCGGTTGAAGAAATTTTTCGTGAGTGTGAGTCCGAGTGAGTTCGGCCCAGGAAAATTTTGGTGAGTCTGAGTCCGAGTGATTCCAAAGCACAAGATATATTTCTTGAGTGAGTCTGAGTGAGTTACACCTTCTTTTGCCGACCTATAGTCCTATCTACTCATCTTCAGCATTACTATCAGCCTTGCCATAATTCACGGTTTTACTCACGTCTACTCAACATGTTCTAGAGCAGTGTCGTTCATAAATCATTTCAATATTTATTGATCAGAGGCGCGAATTACGTACGGAAGAGCCTTGACCCCCCCCCCCCCCCCTCCCCATTAACTTTTCCAGGGAAGTTCTAAATAAATATATCTTATGCTGTCATCCATTTCAAGAAAAATTACCTTACTGGTTTGCGAGCAATCATAGCTCGTATCCAAGGTACATATCAAAAGGCGCCAAGAAGAGCACCAATTACGTGAGACATTGGTGTTAAAGAGCATTGACGCCATGGTCGAAAAAGCTAATTCTAGGCTAACAGACTCATGAGTCGACTCACTCGGACTCACTCAGACTCAGATCGAGCCGTGAGTCTGAGTCTGAGTGAGTCCGGCTGAGTTATGTTGTGGTGAGTTTGAGTCCGAGTGAGTCCGGTTGAACAAAATTTCGGTGAGTGTGAGTCCGAGTGAGTCGGGCTGAGGATAATTTTGATGAGTCTGAGTCTTAGTGAGCCCTGAGCGCAAAATATATTTCATGAGTGAGTCTGAGTGAGCTCCACAAGTTTCGCCGACCTATGCTTATGTGTGAACATTGTTGTTGACGCGTGGACAATGTTCATTGTTGTTGGCGCGTGGACAATGTTCATGATGTGAGAACATTCCTTTTAATAGGACATTGTCATGCCTGAATTTTACAATTCTCTACTTCTATTCATAAGTTCGTGAAGCAAATTATTAAGTAAGGGAAGAGGAGTAGCCGGAGCCATGTATAGGCACCAACCTCTCCTTAAACACATTTAATAAAAAAAAAAGATAGAGCACACACACCTCACTTGAAGAGTATACTGTGGAATCAGCAGTTCTCACGTTGCAGGCAAGTAAATCGTATCAACGAGGATCGGTTACTGTAAATTATATTTTTAATATTTTAAAGATTTCTTATGCCTTAATATTTATTACATATCGTCCCGTGGTCGTGGCGTAGACGAAGGCAGCAGTCGGCGCGTCCAGAGATGAAAGCTCTTTATTTGGCCGAACTTGTGGCCGCTAAACGGAAACTCAAATTACAGCAACCAATGCACGCTGTACACTGATATCGGCGCAGGGAGCGTCGGTCGTCCAAAAACTGATCTGCGGCAAGGTTCGTCGGCATTTATAGACGCGGCATCGAACGTTCCAGCGTTATCGCTGGTGGCTCGGTTTCTTCGAGAATAAACTCAGCTGTTCGCTTTTGCGCGTTCGAGCCTATCCGATGATCCTAAAATAATCTGGAACGCTCCCAGACATTCTAGGGCGATGCACGGCAGTATCGCCACGTGCAATGGGCCGGTAACATAAAAAGAACATCAGAAAAGGAGTGTGGCAATATTTTCTTTGTAAAAAGCATTTCAGGAGCTTGTCCAACCTTATGCATGTGTGACGTCCCCGCAAACGCGGACTGGACCCCGGGCCTCTCCAGATGTTTATGTCCATTTCTTCAAACCAAGCCTCGGCAAAAAGAAGACCCCCGGGGTAACGAATGCTCATTTCGAAGCGGAGTTCCTGGAAGAATCCTGTCGACGGTCCTCGCGGGCCCACCGCGCAAACACCAGGATCGGGTGACCGCTTCTCTTCTCTACGGCCATGGCAGCGACGAGGCGCCGCGCGCGTTTCAGTTTTATGGCATAGGGGGCAGCGGGGCCCCTTTTGTTGGTCCCATTCATACGACTCCGCTGTAGCCCCTGAGACGGGCCGGGCCTGACATTCCGTCAGCCTCCGCGGCTCCCGGGCTCATTATCGCGTTTTACGCGGATGACCGCCTGAGGCGTTCAAGGAACAAGAAGCGGCAACTGCGGAGAATGGCGCGGGAGACACCGGCTTGGAGGCGTCGAAACCCGACCTGGACATCGGGTCGTCAGGCACCGGAAACTGGGGCGATGGGGGCGGCCAGAGGCTTTCCAGCGCAGCGCTCGAAACACTGCGCGTCGACCATTAGAGACGGCGCGCTTTGTCCGAATGTTGGAATTCCTGGTCGCCCATAATTCACGCGTCATCGGACAGCTCGCCCGTTTCCCTCTCTGAATTTGGGAGCTTGTACATTTTTGCTTGCTTGAGAGAGGGCTTTCCACCTGGTGTGGGCTGCAGGGGGCAGTCGTCGAAGCTGAGACACACCGACCGACAGGGAAATATGTCTCATCAACCATGGCAATTGGTTAGGTGCCACGGAAGGGCGGAGCCAGAACCCAAGAAAAGGGGCAGCGGGACCACGATCGGGATGGTGCGAGGAGAGACATGAGATAGCGATGAGAGTCGATGAGATGAGGGAAGAATGGTAGGGTGAAGTAAGAAAGATAGCGACGAGAGGCGATGAGGCGAATGATTGGGAGGTGATGAAAGAGGATTAAGATGGAGATGACTGAGGAAGACGACGAAGGAGATGATGATGACGAGACGATGAAGACTTAGAAGATGATAGCGACGCTGAGATCGCGAAGAAGTGCGCGGCGACGACCGATTCGACTCCATGCAGCAGCGACTGCGAGCAGTGGCGTACCAACTCGTTCGCGAGTGGGGGGCCGAGCCTTCCTCACTCCGTTGGATATATATATATATATATATATATATATATATATATATATATTGTAAAAAGAATTTGTAGTATCAGGGGCGTAGTACATTCTTTATACTCATCGTATTCGTATTTGCAACATTGCACGCCTGTACAAACGATGTAACAGCACATTTTCTTTCAGAATATGTGGGTAATTATAACGTTAAACTACCCCGCGTTGTTTCCAGGCGCATTAGTCGTAAGCTGTTTATGATTGGTCGCAGTTTTTTTCGGTCATGCACACAACACCTACTCGTAACGCGGTGCATCAAATGATCCCAATATGATCCATCGCGTAATGACCCCTCATGCACGACTACATAAAAAAAAAGAGAATGCATTATTTTCAACGCGGCATATTTTTGACCATCGGTTCTTCGCCAATTTAAAAAAAAAAGAGTTTCGCCGCAAGGGCGAAGCAATGAATTCGAGAGCAGGAAATTGGAATGTCACACGAAGATCGACGAGCAGCTCGATAGTTGCAGCTTCTCGCAGAAACGCAAAGAAGGACGCTCGAAAAGGATGCGCACGTATACACAGGACAAGCGTGAACTAACAACTATCACAGTTGTGACGCCTTTGTGTTTGAGCATCGCGCTACAAGTGCCGACAACGCAGAACCCGACGCTCTAAAGGCCTGACCACACGTGCGCGTTGCAGCGTGTCAGCGCGTGGATTTTTGACGCGGCGTAGCGCCCTCTCCCTATGGAGAGAGAGGGCGCCCGGCTACGCGAAGCTGCGCGCCCTTTCTCTCCAATGAGGAGAGGGCGCGACGCCGCGTCAGAAAGACACGCGCTGACACGCTGCAATGCGCACGTGTGGTCAGGCCTTTAGATATCCTGCCACGCAGTGGCTTCTGACGCAAGGTGTACGCGGTGTTTTTAGGGACGAAGCACCTTAGGGTCTAGGCTTGTCTGTCCGTGTGTCCGTCACGGCACAGCAAATGCAAGGTATGCAAGGTACCCACTATACGCTCTCCGTAACTTTCATGAAATAGAGAAGCACCCCCTATGCCATTATTCGTCATCCTGGACTGGTTAACCTCCCTGCCTTTCCTCTCTACCATTTCTTCTCTCTCTTCTCTCTGCTGATAAGCGGGGTACCCGCTACACACCTGTAAGGCATTATGTGCACTTTATTTGTGCCGTGTATGATGGCGATGAAGAATAAGCGCGATCCAGACCACTCATTCACTTTCTGCCATAGATGAAAAAACGAAAGTGAACGCGCTTTTGCCCGCGAAAGGCAGTGCTGACATAGAGAACAAGCTACCGCAGGGGGCAAGAGCTCGCGAAGCAGCGGCTAAGCGGCAACACCGACAAGCTGCTACACACGCGTTGTCACTCATTTACATGCGCGAGTGGGCAATGTCGCGGATGATTTACGGTAAGAACGATCCCCAGTGCTTCGCCCATTATCGTCATGATGGGACCCTTTTTCGTTTGCGTCTCAAGGGCAGTTTTCAAATTTAAAGAAAATGCAGAAGTGTTGCGTGATAGAAAACACGCTCAAGGTCCTCCGAGATCTGCATACCGCCAGCGGTAAATGCTGTCTATAAATATCTTGACGTTATAATGCCAGCGCATGCATGGTGTGTGGCTGATTCAACCAAGAAAAAAAATGGTGCCTGGCTGAGTGGTGTAACGCAGCGCGCCAGCGGGGCGAGAGGTCGCTCGTTCGAATGCCCGATCGTGTGGATGCCTTAGAATAATTTTTTCTTCTGATTTATTTTTCTTTGTGCATTTTTATATACATACATACATATAAATATCTGGGGCATGAAAGCGACGCCAAAAATCAGCCAAGAGTGTCCATATAATTGCTATCGCAATAAAATTTCGGTGTGTAATAAAATTGCGTGCTCGCTACGCGACGTCACAAATCTGTGATACGTGGCGGTGTTAAAATAACATAACATGTGCACACTGAACAGCCCACTACTATGCAGAACAATACCTAAGAACTTGGAGTAGCCGTGCAATATCTCATTCAGAATGCAATTCAAGAAGGCTGCCCGCCGATCAGATTGGCAATGGTTACTTATAGCAGCTCAGCTGGCGAGACGGCTTCATGTGAGTATAATAAATATTTTCAGTTGTATTATAGTGATGATGAGCTGTCTGAGCGCGTATTCAACTCTGTAAACTCGTCATTGCTGAGAGAGAGAGGAAGAGAACGAAAAAAGAGCTGCGCGTGTGTGCTTCTTCGCCGCCCGAGTTGTATTTTGCCCTGTACAAGTCAATTCTAGATGACTCAAGACCAACTAGCCCGGCTGCCAATTCATTCTCCGTAGTGCAGAAAACCGTAGACCTTGACCGTTTCCCTGGTCCGCTAGATCAAGTTGCGGGAGAAGCATGAAGGTTGGGCTTCCCGATGTACTCAAGTCCATGCCTTATTCCTCGCCCCGTTCCAAGCCGGCGCTATCACTGCAAGCTACCATATGATAAGCACTTGCGAACAGTTTAATCGGAAACTAAAGCGGAAACATTTTTCTTAGCTCCACCAATGCGGGCCAATTAAAACACTCAACACTTTTGCAAAGCTTAGCAAAGCTTCAATTTGGGCTAGTTGGTGCGGCATTGTAACGTAGCTGCGCTGAGCGAAATGTACAAACAAATGACGGAACAAGAGGACAGGACGGTTGGTGCGCAAACTTTCTACGTTACAACACTTTTGCACACTCACCGACCGATAGCAAATCGGATATAAAGCAGCGGTAATGCTAATCCTTTCCGATCGAAGAAAATTCATTTCCTCAAACCAGAAGAGCGTTTCCTTAGTCCTCAAAAATTACACTGATTCCTGCCCGCATTTTCGTCGAAGGTTATGTAAATATCCGGCCAGGCAGAGTAGAATCAATTCAAGACAGAATGCTCTGACGTTATAGAGCCCCTACTCAGCGATAGCCCTTTCTGCCAGGCTGCAGCGCGCAAGCGTGGCATAGGCGCCCCGCACCGCACAGAATTTACAGTGCGTGGTCGTGATACGCGGCAGACAATCTCCACAGCAGAAGCGAAAGACAAATTTCATTATATAAATAAGTGATTGCTGTGTAGAAGTAAAACTTCTCCACAGCAAAGTTGATGGTCTCCCAGTGTGCAGCCGAAAGAGACCACTGTTGAAAGTGGGGGGGCTCCGCCCCCTAACTTTTCTCAGTGGGGGGGCTAGAGCCCCCCTTGCCCCCCCCGGTAGATACGCCTATGACTGCGAGAGACTTGAAGCCAGCTCCGAGGCCTCCGAGAACATGGACGTTTCGTGAGACGAACTTCATCTCCTTTATTTAGACGAGCTTTGCGGGAAGGGAGGCGGCGCGTTGAGACATTGCGTGGATTAACTAGTTAACGGCTCTATCTTCTTTTACTTATGGTGTCGCTGTATTGTAATTAATAAATGCGAAGCATTTCTTTGCCTACTGCAGGCACCTTGAGAGTTTCTATCTACGTATCTATCTAGCCGCCTACGTCTTGGCGCTCCAGTGATCAGCCCCCTTAACTTAGGGTAGACCAAAATTAGTATGGGAGGGTAAGATGGTTTGACGAATATGACTCGCTGGTCATGACATGAATGACGTCACAATCCCGTCGCGTACGTCGTCAAACAGTTTCCTGCAGACACGTGTGGCGCATACCCGTAAACCATGGGCCACGGTATGCTGGTATGCGCCACAGGTGTTTGACATTTTATATCTACCCAGGAACGGCGAGAACATGATACTGACATCGGCAGCGTTGACGCGACGAATGCAAAGAATAAATGTCAGGGTCTCAGCAGGAATCGAACCCGAGCATTCTGCTTGGCAATCAAGTATTCTAGCACAGAGCCACGCCAGGTCTCGCAACTGCTTTTGAAAAAAGACCCTAATGTTCGGGAAACGACAATTGTGGTTGCAGTGCTGGCTATCTAATTTTATAAACAGTACGTCTGTACTCGTACGATACAGCCGTCACGTCGGGTTAACGTCATGTGAAGTTAAAGCCATCCACTGAAGTTGATTTATGTGGCAGTGTCAAGGTCTGCCATCCTCGCGAGCACAAGTGCTACAAATCGGCTTACCGCTTCTGGTGTTGCTAATACCCATTTTGCTGTTGCAATCGTTACGCAACTGTAAACAAGTGATTATACCGTATAAAAACTATGCGACTGTTCTACATATGTCTCTGCGCACCAAATTTGTACATATCTTTAGCTTCATTTCTAACGTTTCGCTCAATAAAGTATTACAACGCAGTTACCTTCCATCCGTATGCTTCGCATAACATCGATTCCCAACGTACGTGGTCCGAGCTCCGCTACCCCTTCCCCCCTTTATGCCGCATCGTCAATAAGGTTGTTTCACTCACTCAGGGTACGTGGAATCTGCCGAATTTTTTTCCTTATGTGTTCTGTATTGCGGGTCGCGAGTGTTATGCCTTTGTTATTATTTTTGTATAGCCTGTGTTGTGTGCCGTAAACTTGCGTGTGTATGCATTTTTTTAAGCGCTAGTAAATAAGATGTGTTTGTAGAAGAGGAGAGGTCGTTGCCTCTCTTCCTTCCCGGCCCCAGCACAAGCCCTTTTTGAGAAGAATGTTGTTGAGATGCGCAGCCAAGAGGAGGTGAGCCAGTCTAAAACCGCGTATAGTGGCGACGTGGGCGAGAGGTTGAGGAAAGGGATTTAGCGGCCTCCCCTCTTTGGCGGCGGGTAACTGGGGACATCTCACATCTATCGGTTGCAAGGCAGCGTATGTTGGATGGGCGTGAATCAAAGCCAGTCTCACTCTGGATGCCGTTTGTTCTACATGTGTACAGTAGCAGCTCATTATGAGTTATTGGAGTGCGCTTTATTTTTCTTAGCTTTTTTTACCACTGGAGCCACAAGTTATTTACAAGATCGAAAATATGTTGTTTACTCGGCAAACTACGTTACTTTAAAGTAAAGCCTCAGAACCTGGTTAATATTTTATGCGTTTTGGGCAGCTTCGTACAGTTTGCTTCATTTACAGAAAAAAAATATATATTGCGACTTTTCCTGTTTATTGAAAAAAAGAATATTCCTCGTTTGCTGTTCTGTAACTCAACTTTAGAAGGATTTGCAGAGGTCACTTTCACTGCATAACTTTATTGCAGGGGTTGGTTTCGTACTTCCATTCATTTATCTTTTTTTCTTTTTCTTTAACTGAGCATAGAAAGATAACGTGCTTTTCAACGGAGATGTCTATTAAGCGTACGAAAATGCTGATGAAGGCATGTTTTCGAATCCGACGTCAACAAGCAGTGACAGCGATGCCCACGTATATTCTACGCGAAGAACTGACGAGGGAAGCATTTATATTGTGTTGGACTTTTTTATGTAACCGATGTGCGATAGTGTTTCCATCTTGTGACGGCCAACACGGCATTCAGAAAACACAAGTCACCGGAAAAATGTTTTCAGGCTTTATAGTGGTTTTCGCACAATGCGCATTACAAAATATAAACGCAATTATTTTTATTCCTTTTTGACTGTGCCCAGATAATTGCATGTAGGACCACACTGCAGTCAAATTTTAAGTTTCTTTCTCCATTGTGTTAGAAATTTAGCATAACTATGTATTTTAGCTCTTTTCCGCTACAGTGAAAACATTTTATTCAATGCATCGCCGGTTGTGTTCGCAATTTTAAACTTCGTTTTCAAGGGAAGCATGACAAACTGAAATCACCGGCTGCTCTTTGTCTCACCTATATGCATTTCGGACTCTGTTTCCTTTATTTTTGAGGGGTACATTTGAGAGCGAATTAATAATTGGACGTAGGATGGACGAAAATGAGGAAAACTACAAATGTTCCTTCAGGTCGTATCAAAAGTACTGAAATTTACCGAGCCGTCATATACGGGTAGACACGTACCTAGTGTCCCAGGTTTGCAAAGCATGCTCTCATTGCTGCGGTGCGTTGATCTAATTCTCCATACTGGCTACTTCTAAAAAGCTTCCGAACTTAAACGTTGTAAAAGCGGTTACCAGCAGAACTTTCAGAACTGCAATCAACGTTAAATCAGTCAAAAAATTAGCACAGCTTGCACTAAGTCGCGCAAGGTTGGGTCGCACCAGAACTGGTGGTCACCTAGCTGGTCCTTACTTGGCTAGGCTTTTACCATTTTCCTTGTCTCTTTCTAAACCCTTGCTATACTATACTATACTATACTATACATGGCTATGCTTGCGCTCTTTCTTGCCTTTTTTCATTCTGTGTCTCTCTATCTCTTTCTGTCTGCGCCTGTAAGCAAACCTGGACCGTAACAGCGGCGAAAACCGATTACGGGCAACACGTTGCACCTTCTCTTGTTAACCATCTACACTGAGTGCCTGGGCGGGGACTTAGTGCGTGCCGTTCATGATAATGATCATTTTCTATCTACAGCACACGGCAAGCCTCGACCGTAACAGCTCTGCCGTAAAAGCAAGCGATCATTAGTTACCGCTACGGCGTGTTTCACCAGTAAAGCATTATGGTTTGGGTCATGGGATATTTCTTTTTACACACACCCCAAAGGACCTTATGGGACCCTGCATTGTCGGGAGGGGAAAGAAGGCTCCTCCTCTGCGGCAGCGAGCTGGAAGCTTTTCGTATGAGTGAAGAGACGGCTCGAGAGAAGGAACTAGTGATATGCCTATGCCTGTACTGCATGAAAGATTTGACATATCTGCCAGCATATGGCGAACTGCTTGGCTTCGTCCAGTCAGTCAAAAAGCGGGGTTCAGGCAAAGAGGTATCATGGACACAAAGAACATTTATGAGTTGGTTCACTGCGTTGCGCATTTAAATAGACGGTGTATACCGAATTAGGCTTCCTCAGCATTATGAAAATATTTCTGCTGTCAACTGTGTAACTTTTGTTTTTAGCTATGGTTTCGTTGCATCGCATTTTCTAGATGTGTATACATGAATAAACGAAAATATACGGGTCGTATATCATATCTTCTGTTGCATATAATCTTCGCGTTGCTTGGAATAAAACGCCAGAGAAATATAATTTGATAAAGTATTTTTGGCGAACAACAGGGAACACTTAATTGCTTAAAGGCCAACTCCGGTGATTTTTCGAGATCAATGGATCTCAATGAAATTCGCTGGGTACGTTCCTCTGCACATTTCCGTCATTTATGCCAAATTTCAACCTTGAGAGATGCGCTGATTCTTTGCAAATGAATTTTAAATATTGTCTGCAAACGCCCACCCGGCTTCCCACAATTATTGGCAACATTGCGTGTGTGACGTGTTGGTGTGCCGGTCGACGGAAGTGACGCAGCCGATGGGTTCGCTAACTTTGGCCGCTACAGCGTATATTGTGCTGGCCGCAAGGCGACGGTGTTTGGCCGGGCGCTTTGCTGGTTTGGCGCGCGATTTTCTGTTCTCTGAGGAGGAGCGTGTGATATTCCGCGCCAGCGGGACCAGCATGCCTTGCACGACTTCCGGTTCGTAACAAACTACTACGTCATACGTAGACAGTACACTCGGTTGGGTTTCGGTTTCGGTATTGCACCCTCTTGCTTATTAAAAATTATTTTCGTATTGGCTGAGCATTTCAGCTATCGGGCGCGTGACAAGAGTGTCTCAGGAACATAAAAGCACCATTACCCTGACACGGTCAAAAAATCGCCGGATTTGGCCTTTAATGGGAGAAATACTATCCTATGGTCCCATACATCGTGCACACGGTTCGCTATCTTCGAACGCCCAGCGCGTCACAGAGTGTTTGATATAGCATTCGCCGCTCTGTGCAAAGAAATAGCGAGAGGCTTGTTTACACTTTCTATTGTTTTGCGTCCTTGAAATGCACCTGGGCTTACCCAAACCGCTTGTTAATGGATTAGTTTCAGCGTCAATGGCGGGTGTGTCTTGCGCAATCTCTCTGTGGAACATTCAATTACTGCTTCACCTGCCTGCTGCTAACGTGGAGACGAAAGAAGAGCACTGTGGGCAAAGCTTGCTTCGGAGAAGCGATCCAAGCCGACAGCGACCGGTGCTTCAAGCTGACTAGTACCTGCGTCCAAGGGGAGACGGGGAAGGGAGTGGGGTCACCCCCCCCTCCGTCTCTTTCCTCAGAAGGACTTGTTCTTGGGCTAGTTGGTGTTTGCTTATAATCATGATGTAGCGCGAAAAAGACAATACGGACACAGAGAACCACGAACCACAGGTGACACTGAGAACTTTAATGAAAAAATTGGCGCAGATTCATTTGGCGCACATTCTCGGCGCCGTCTTTAAGCGTGCATTATGGCCACGCCATAATAAGCGTGGGAAAAGTGTCCCGTACGTCACGCCTGCCATGCGCGAAGACGGGGTCGCTGATCACTCCCATTAGGCGTGATCGGTAAGCGTGGAACAAAAACATCACGCATACCTTAGGCGTGTAAAAGAACTTAAAACGCACTCTCAGGTAAAGTTGGAATTTTTTAGTGTAGCTTTTGTAGCATGCTACTTGGTGACAAACTTGCAGCACAAGATTATAGAGCCGCTTTTAAACATTAAACGCAAGTGGTTTAGGCTCCTTTGCGTGGGTGCCGCTCACCTCTTCCTTCGTCGTCTTGTCCAACCAAAGGACACGGAGGACCGACTGCCTCGTTGAACGGACGAACGCCGCTGTTCATTTTCCCATCACTAGTGGTGAGGCGCCCGACCATGGCGACACCTTCGTTTCCCCGAATGTGGCTGTCAACTGGAGTGAAGAGGCTGGAGAATCGATCCGAGATTCTGGGAAATAACCAACACACAAACACACAGACTGATTAGTTTTATTTAAACAACCCTTTGTTAAACACACCGTTACTGTACACACATCTGACACGAGTGTTTCGTTTTAAATAATTTCGCAACGAAAACAAATTTTCACTTAAAAGAAGGGCGGAAACCTCGTTTCGCAATAGGCGCTGGTGATGCACGAATGATAATCAATCAATCAATCAGTTTATTATCATGATATAAAATGATGTTACAGGGATTAAAATATACAGACGAGGGTCCCAAAGTACTCGACTGCAACGGGACCCTCGAATAGCACTCCTTCTTTGAGAAATCACTTCAAAATGTGCGTTCAGCATAAGCCCGGCTTTGCGCCGGCATATTCCGACACCCAAGCGCATCCTCCGGCAGTCAGGGGCACGCTGTGAGCGGTTACTGACCGCGCGCTTTACAAACGTAACCCATCCTTAAAGGACCCCTGACAGCAAAAGTTTTGTTTGCGACTTTTTTACTGCAATTTGTAGCTTTGCGTCTGGTAATGCCGAAATTGAATCGTAAATGCTCTAAAGCATCATATAATTAATGCTAGCGTCGTTAATTCAGGACGACTTTGCTTCAGTTCGAAACGCCCGCCTAAATACCTTAAGAAACTAGCGCCCCACAGCGGGGCAGCGCCTGAGACTACATGCGCTCAAGCTTCGGTGACGCTGAACGTGCCGTTTCCAAATAGGGTGACCCGAGGGCGGTGAAGAATGAAACGATGTGGGTGCGTTGAGCGTGTCCCCCCTCAGGAATAAGAAAAGCATTCCTGGCTTAAGCAGCGAAAACCACCTTGAGAGCAGCCCGACAACAGAGCGAGAGGGGCCTCGCCGGGTGCCAGTCGGGGTATTGTGCGCACCCCGACAATGTTCTCCGATTCCGACAATACTTGCTTGACCTCTGCAACGTCACGAGGGGAGCCTCTGTCTACGTAAAACCACAGAAAATGTCGATTTTACCAGAATACTCGGATGAGCACTCACCTTTACTTTAAAACCAAAGTAAAATATGTTATAGGCAACGCTCGCCCCTAATAATCGGTGAGAAGTGCCCCCGCATGCAAGAGTCTCAACCGACACAAGCACCTCGAGTTTCCAAATTTGGTGTCAGGGGTCCTTTAAATACTCAGTTAAATCCATGCCAGCACGAGCGTCGAATGACACCAACGCGTGCAGACGCTGTCTACGTTGATATTTGACATGACGTATGCTAAAATTACCGCACACAGCTCACAGTCACGTATACTCATTCGATTCTGTTATAACGTCAAAAGTTATCGCAGACGTAGGCAAAGCACGAAAACAGTCAACAGAAACGAGGGAAAAGAGCGCATGGCGGCTGCCGCAACAGCGCGCGCCGTCGAAAGTCTGGAGCATTTCCCGTTACCGGCGAGGCGTGTCCTAAACATTTAAGTGACTGCCGAGTACGTACTGGAAGCATCGTAGATCTGCACCTCAAACTACTGTCTTTAAGTCAACAAAAACCATTATATACAATGCGTCTCTTTACACATTTTTTTTCACGTTTCCACGCACGGAAGCACGCTGCACACTCGAGTATCGATGGGAATGTTATGACGTAGACTAAAGTGCATCTCAAAACATTATCAAACACCTTCAGCAGTGCAGACACAATGAGCGCTCAGCGGGTAATCGCTCTCGATGAGTGACTGCATCATTCATTCTATAAGTGATGCAATCACTTACACAACAACACGTGTAGCGGTCTTAACAGGTTAAGGGACAGTTTTAATTGGGCATCTACAACAGCCCCGCGGATGGAGGCTACTGTTGGAAATGGCTGGCAGCCTATTTCCGCAGAGCTGCTGCAGACGCCCACCTAAAGCTGTGTAATTAGTACCTACGAAAGCAGTACACTCACCGTTAACAGGCGCACGTTGTCCGTGTCCGCAGCTCCATGAATATACCTCAATCCAAGCGTCACTTCGAGCACGGAGCCTGGCGTGACCGCCACCGTAGATGCGCATGTTCGCTCGAACTCAAAACTACGAGACACGCGACCAGCGCAACCAACGCAACGCATTCCAAAAGACGGAGGACAGTGAGAGAGCAGGCGGAGGCGCCGGCGGCGTCACTCCGGCACCGGGGCGAGCCGGGCCGTGCGGGCGGGCCTCCGCAACGACGCCGAACGGCAAACGCGCCATATGTATGGCGTATACGGTGGCGCGCCTTCATCACGGAAGCCAATCAAAACGCGCTTCACGAAAGTGCTGTGACTCCTCTGGAAATGCCAACTCTGTTTTTCTGCGTCTACTTTCCAAAAATGGTCAAATGAATACCCGAAGAGAGTCATGGTGTCTCTTTTGACTCTTTTTTTTCCTGAGGGTGCACATGAAAGTGGCGAATACTCTATGCGCAGCCTGATCTTCATCTCACGAGTAGTTTAGTACCTGACACACGTAAATAACCTTTGCGACCAGGATGACATTGCACACCTGCGCACAGGCGAACAGAGAAAGTTCTCCTCACCCCATCTATGTATGCGAGGCGCGCTTGACAAGCGTGAGTGCTGACGAGCAGTGCGGCGTGCGCCCCAGTGTTCCGTATTCGATGCACACAAGGTGCCCGAGCGGTGCACTGTTCCAACTAATACCAGCGGATCTAGAGGGTTTCGTTCCCCATTAACCAAATCTGTTTTCTCCATATTCACGACCGCTCCATGCAGGCTTGTGGCAAGACTGCTTAGTCTTCTTGAAGACTACTTTTGTCAGCATAAAAATACGCTATGTCGTCATTTTAGCATTGACACATTTAAGCTTAAACAATATTAAAACATCAACTGTAGCGTCATCATCATCGCCCTTCATCATCATCATCATTTACTAGCCACGGCGCCGCGCCTCTCGCGCAGCTCATGCTGACAGCTCGAGGCGCGAGCCAGAGTACGAGTTCACGCGCCTGGCTGTTCGGACGCAGGCAGCCGCCGCCGCTCCGCTTCGGCAGTTTCCGAATAAAGTGGCGAGAGTTCGGCACGGCCACGTCGGCCGCCTTCACGACGTCTTCTCACGTCTCGTCTTCATTTCTCGCTACATCAACATTTGTTCAAACATGCTGACCATGCAAATGCTAGAGGTAGCGGGAGAACTGCCCCTATGGGAATTAGTAGGGTGGTTGTACTGCACGAGGTATGTAACCAAGCTACTACCCCTTGACCTTGGTAACGTGTTTTGAATACTTCTGCAGTTCTTAATGCATCTGATGACATCAGCTTTATGGGGCGTTCATTTTTCACTCGATAAAACCATCAAGATGCCTTTCATACTTTGAGGAATTACAGGAACGGAATTGAACTGCCCGGCCATTCCCGGAGTGGGCAATAGGGCAAAGTTGTTTTTTTTCATTCCAAGGAATTGAAAAGAATGGAATTGCGGCAAGTTCGAATTCCCCGGAATGGAATTGGAATGGAATGGAGGCGCCCATTCCGCAACACTGGCTTGTAGTGGTTGCCATAAGACTGTTTAGAAAGAGGCTGTGGAAAGGCCGCTCTTCCAGCTTTCGCTGTTACTGTGCTGCGCATTCGGCGCAGGCCTGACGGCTTTTTCATAACAGCTTTCCCTCTAAAAGAACTCGAAGATGCCGAGAACATGGGTCACGAGATAAGCTGAGACAGCGCGCATGTCGTGGCCACGGAGTGATGAACTGCACTAAGGTGCTGATTTGGGCCGGTTGGTACATGATCAACGAAACGAAAAAACAGCGCGAAACACGGGACAGTGAAAGAGACGGACCATCAGCGCTTGGTCCGTCTCTTTCACTGTCCCGTGTTTCGCGCTGTTTTTTTCGTTTCACGGAGAGGAATTTGGCAAAAAAACACAATCAACATATCATCTGGCACATTAAGCAAAGTGTACTCCCGAACTTTGCGTGATGCGTTCAACGCTGCTGAGCCGTCATTCCACTGTGAACAATCATTGCACTATGTACAGATCTCGAAACGTCATTTCATTTTAAAGGTTAAAGCCTTAAATGCCTCATCAAACGCGAAAATCAACCGTCGGCGTCCCGTGTCGTCGGCATCAACACGAGTGATGCAAAATAACATCATCACGTTATTTATTTATTTCAATACCCTAAACGGCCTATTGGGCCTTACATAAGGGGGGATTTAGGTGAATACATTTCAAACAACATAAATACAAAACAAAATACAAAAAGAAAACGGCTAGTAAATCGAATCACAAATTCCAGTGAAATACGTTCACCAACATCAGACGAATGCATATTCATGAGTACAAAACTTTTTTTTTAAATAACGATGAAAACACTTATGAAAATTACATCGAAAAACATTGAATATATATCGCGAACAAAAACCGAAAATGAAACGACGGCAATGAGACACAGGTTAGCAATGTTTCTCGCTATGTTAATAACCTTGCAGCATCGAGTGAAATATGGAATGATCTGTTATTTCGGCGATGTTAGATGGAAGGGAGTTCCACTCGGTTATGCATAATGATAATGGCGAATTTTGCAACTTCTTGGTCTTGGCAAAAATGGGGGCCACCTTGTGCGCATGATCGAGGCGGGTTAAGGTATGAGGGGCTGGAAAGATATGAGACTGGGCGAAGGATCAGTTGCTGTGATAAAGTGAGTGAAAGAACGCTATTCGAGTATGTCGCCTGCGCATGGCAAGTGTGGTAAGGCTCAGCTCTGCTTTTAGTAAAGAAACACTTCTGTAACGTGAGTAGGATGATGAGATAAACCGAGCAGCTTTATTCTCTATCATTTCGAGCGTGTTAGTAAGACCGATTAGGTGAGCACAAGTGTTGAAGATTGGGCGAGTTGGTTCGTCGTACTTGAACTGGTATAGCGCATTACGAAAAAAAGAAACGGTCGAGCGTCACCAAAAATGACGTCACAAATCGCAAAAATATTTGACGTCACATGACGTGGCGTCATACGATGACGTCCCCACGTATTACATCGTGACTTGGTCAAAGGTGGTACGAACACGGAGGCAGTGCGAAACCAGGTGAGGTGCGTAAAGGCCTCCGATCCTGGAGGAATTTCAAAACCACGCTCGGTGCAGCAAGCTTTCAGGGGCGGGAAGGGGGTCAACTCAATAGACTCAGAAACAAGGAGAGCGAAGATGGCTGCCTCCTTCCAGTCTTCTTACGCGAATGGATTAAGGACCATGTGACTTTCGCCTCTTTCGTTGGTGCGTGGCGCGTTGCCTCGACGTACATCAGAAGTCTCCTACATAAACACGTGCCGTGCTCTCACCTCTTCGCTTTGAGACGAAAACCACTTCACGCGCGGGAGCTACCCCTTGAACCAGTGTTTTTTTAGAGTTACGCAAGATCGGATACAAACAAGTTATGCTAGTTTTACTTCGCCTAACATTCCACTTTGTTGCTATCGCATTCATTGCTTCGCCCTTGCGGCGAAACTGTGATTTTTGTTTCTTCCTCTTTAGCTCTCAAGTCCACGTAACACGTTCAAGGTTCTTTTACCGATGAGGTAGCTTCTCGGATGTAAATGGTTAATGGAAAAAGTGTTTGAATTACAATATGCGGTGCCGAGTGCTCCAACTAATCGTTCAGTAACGAAACTACAAAAGATAGAATTCTTTTCAAGCAGTTAATACCAAGTAATTTAAAACCTATAGAAGTATGCGAGCTTTAAAGCTTTTGCTTCAAGTTTCTTAACTTTGGAAGCTAAACCCAATGTGAAGCCCAAGCTGCTAACGGTTTACAGCCGCTCTCGAGGTGATCCTTCATGCCAAGGCAGCCTGGCGACGACTCACGCGGTTCAAGATACTTTTGTAACTACTTGCAGTCGTTGATGCACTTGAGTAACCACAGCAGTTACAAATATACTCTGGTTTTCACCAAGTGAATGCGAATTTCTTACCTGCGCTTCCAACAGCGCCGCTCTATGCGCAAAGCGCGACGTTCAGATGGAGACTGCCTGTGGCAAGCACGAGTTCGCAACGGCGGCGGTAGATGCTCGCAATCGATTCCAGAGCGCTTATACACGGCAACATCGCGTGCCGCGACAACTTGCGGTGTTGACACGCGCCTCACCTGCCACGAAATGATGTCCAACTTCACGCCTAGTTTGTCATCAACCCGATAAACAGTTTCTCGCGCATTCGTCACGGCATGCTACGACTGCGCAAATTTTGGTTGGGTCAATTCCGCAACCGAATACTGGAATACTGCGAGTGGTGAAACAGCGAAGTGCAAGCGATCTGTGTGCTCCTCTAATGCATGCCAGTTCCGAATTCTGTAATTAAACAAAAGTGCTTGTCATGAAACGACGCATTTACATTGATGTCGATTCGCTTCCGAAAAGCGATGCTACCGTTTACAATTAGAACTTCGCATGACATTCACCCGTTAGAACGCTTGACAGGACAACAATGAAATATCTTGGAACATTCCTATTAGAGCATCGACTTTGCTACATTGCACCCTTTCCATGACTCGATAAACAGGCGCTATGAACACGATGGGCTTACCCCAGTTTCTTCCTTTCTGTTGTGTAAGCTTACAAAGCACTGATAAAAAAGACTGGAACTTGTTGAACAGGAGTGTCGAAAGGGAGACGGAACGAGTGAGAAATAAATAAATATATATATATATATATATATATATATCTATATCTATATATATATATATATATATATATATATATATATATATATATATATATATATATATATATATATAATGATTAGGTGAGTATTTGTCTAGTTAAAAAAAATTAATTAGGCCTCATTAACGAAACCTCATTAACGAAAAAAAATTAGTAGCGGCTACTACAGTATACTGGGAAAAATATGCACTAGGTGTGCTTCCTGTACCGACGTTCCTCTTTTTTTAATCGTGCTGCGAGATTTTTGGGACATCCGTATGTAATAGAAAGAATAGAAATAAACATGGGGAAATAATTCATAGAAAAAATAGAGAGAGGAGAAAGAAAAAAGAAACTAAGAAATAAATTTAAAAAATAAAGAAAAACAAAAAAAGGCCACCCAGTTCCGCACTTCCCTCATAGGCACCGGGTGGCCGTCGTACGGCGCCAGCGGCGCCCCTCCTGAAAAGCGCCCCTAGCGGCGGCAGCGAAAGCACTGGCATGTGAAGCAGACGACGCGCAGAAGGCTCTGCTACTTTCGGCAGCGTATTCAAGTAGTAGCGGTGCGGCGGCGTTTCATTTTGGACAATCGCAAGCTGTACGCTGTTTCGTTTGTCGCCCAAGGCAAAGAGAAGAGGCAGCAACAGTGTTCCTTGAACAAAGCACGAAGCGTTCGACTGTCGGACATGTGTTCAGATAACGGGGCCCGTCGTCGGGCTTCAGGGAGACTCCCGCGCTGTCGTTTGCGGTCGTGGCAGCGTTCAATGGTCGCCAAGTCATCAAGAAAGGATGACACGTGTTCTTTTCATGTCTTCACACCCAGGAGCACCGTCGGAACGTCAATCGACTAGGCTTCTTTGCGTGGTGCTGTGCTTTTATGCATTTGCTTTCGTTTGGAGGCGGACAGAGGCACGATGCCTCCTCCCTTTCGGGACTGCAAATGAGTCCGGCCCGATTGACGAAAGTGTTGTAAAATAAACATCTTTGTATTTTAACTGCCAAACTCGCTGCTCCTCACTGTTGGGCTCCTGGCGGGAAGGCGAGTACTGAGAGCGCACGTGCACTAATGGCGATGCCAGTTACATTGCGTTGCGGCTTTCAAGGCTTGACCAGCCGGCGTACGCGTTTTCATGCGTTTGCTCTAGAGAAGGGTCACCGCTTGCACGAAGCTGGCCACGTGCTTGAAATCACGGAATATAAAAGCGACAACGACTGCAAATTGCTTTGCAAGTGCACCCCGCAGACGAAGTTCAATGCGATAAGCTACGATGTGGAGCTAGATCTAGGTATTCCTATTTCTATTTTAAACGCAAAGCATTTCTTATCTCTATCTATAAATGCCTCTATTTCTCTCTCTAGCCGCCTACGTCTGGGCGCTCTCGTCGTCGCCTCCTTAAGTTGACATTAACCAAAATTGGCACAGGTGGGTACGAAAAAAAGACGAACATGGCTGTCTGGTTGTTATATGGTGGTATGAGTAGCGCGAAAATCTTTCCAGTCACGTGCGGCACATACCAGGCGTATACCACGGGCCGCTGGATGCTGGTATGAGGCACAGGTGATTCACAGTGGATCTACCCAGGAACGGCGAAAACAGACATTGATAATTTAAGTGGGTGCTCGTCAAGAAAATCCGGCATCAGCCGCGTGGACCCGGCGCATGCAAAGAATAGAAATCCGGATTCCCAGCAGGAGTCGAAACCAGGTACTCTGAGCGGATATCAAATATTCTACCACAGAGCCAAGCCAGGACTTGAAATTACTTTTGAAAAGATCCTATGCGCAAGAAAAATGTCGGTGCAACCAACGTCAATTGTGGTTGCAGTGCTGACTATCTAATTTCATGACAAGGTAATAAACATGACTCATGTACTCAAATGAAACAGACGTTACGTCGGCTTAACGCCAATCTTGGTTCTATTAAGACTTCTTGTTGGGCGAGTTGGTCAACATCAAAGGGGTACATAGTAGCGCAAACTTAGAAAATAGACACGAGAAAAGAAGTAGGAGGGAGCAGAAAGGTCGGGCGCTCCCTCGTACTTGTTTTCTCGTGTCCTTATTTTCTAAGTTTGTGCTACTATGTACCCATTTGATTTCAATGTTGGTCTCCGCTTTTATAACCGCCAGATAAACATTACATATGTGCTCCTATGACTCTGCAAGCTATATTCAAGCGTTGCTCGACCCGGAACAATACTCTGACCAACGCTACGCGTATGATATTCACAGCATCGGCACGAAATGTGAATCGCACCGTAGCGTGCGCTTCGTTTCAATAACACTGACGTCTGTTCTCTAACATGAGCGCTAGCATTACGTCAGACAAGTTAGCCTTTAAAGGAGCAGTGACATCAACTTTACGCATGTCGCGGTTTTTGCGTCAACGTGTAGTTATCGATCCCCTGGTAACGATTCGGTACTGATAATGCATCAAAGCGACGAATTAATATATGTAATAATGATTACTATGACCAGTATCGAACGCAATTCAAAACGGGAGCAAAGCCCGCCAATTTTTAGCGCTGCCAACGCTGCCAAGCGGTCACCTCCCGCGGTCACGCCCCATCTGATCACGTGGCCACACGAAATGGTGACGCGAGTTTCAGCTGACATTTCGTCTGCTCGGCGCGCACGTGTAGGCACGTCTTCGCCACCCCCATCGTCGTCGCCGCCGTCAAGAGCGTCCACAAGCGACGATGAAAACACTGATGAATATGGAATCGCTGCGATTCGTGACGTGGTGAATCATTTACGGTTCGATCCTCTTCAGAGCAGTGATTCTGATATCGACGCCCGACCCAGCAGCGACGAGGAGGCAGCTGGAGACGCACACTTGGGCAATGCTGGCTGGCAAGACATGTCACAACTACGCATGTGAACGCTGCGTGCGTATTACTTGTTTGAAATAATATTTCTCTGAACCATACGTTCCGTACTGGTGCACTTTGATCGGTTATTGTCCTGATTGCGTCTACATAAGCATAACCAATGTGTCGTAATAACTCGTCAGCTAGTGAGGTTGCCATGTGTACACTGCTCATAAACTGAAACGCGACAAGAAAAAAAATGAAACGCGCAGGCCTGGCGTTTTGATTCCTGGAGCGCGTTGTGGGGGTAGCGTTTCGCAATGGCGCACCAAACTTTTCGCTTTTTCTCTTATTTGAAGAGCATGATTGCAGCGCACAACGGTTCCGCGAAATGCTGGCACGTAATGCGATGGAGATCGTAGCTTCGAATAATCACATTCGCGCTCATCACTCCACGACAGTCCACCCGAAGCGGCACAACGAAAACGCAGGATTCACACGAACGCGCTGCACGAACCAAGCAAAACAAAACAAGTGACGCCGTTGCCAGGCGGTACCTCAAGTAGGCACCACGATGACAACACTAAACTTGTCCACGTCAGCGTTGCTCGCGCATCGTCACTCAGCGCCTGAGGCGTGGCCTAGGAGCTAGCTGAACACGTCAAAATACTGTCGATGTTTCATGGTATGAACGCGCCGTTGAGCCTTTCTACGCTCTTTGCGCTTTATATAGAATAACTTCTACGTAACGGACGCAATTCATACTTCGCTAAAAAAACTCATGCATACCAAGCAATCGAGTGAACGCCACATCTCGAGTTTGAAATTTGGTGTCACTGCTCCTTTAAACGTCAGTGTAGTCGGCATGCTTAGTAAGCACACTATGTGCACACTACTCCATCTACAAAAACACGTCGATCCACCTCGTTCCGCTTGACATAAAGCTAAAAAAAATGCAGCATAGACTCGCTGATTCGCATAAAATCGGTTCTGCCGAACATTTCCTAATACTTTGTTATTCTGTCTATACGTTAACATTGTCCCCTAACATTAAAAAATAGAGCGTACGTCTCCCATTCCCTTTTCGTCTTTACTGGATGCTTCGGCGATTGCACTTGTTCCTCAGTTGTAGTTTTGCACACCCCCGTTCCTGTTATGTTTTCCAATTATTTAACAATGTGCTTGATTGGGCTGGTTGGTGCTGCATGGTAGACGAAGAATTAAAAACAGCGCTAAACACGGGACGAGAAGAGGACACATACACGGCGCTGAACTAACAACCAATGTTTATTGCAAAACAGGTGCAATATATAGGACACAGGTGACTGCGCAGAACCAAGAACATGAGCCAAAGTGCACATACATGTGATAAGGCCAACCGGTGAACATAATCAAGAACCTATCATAATCAAGAATCTGTCACATCAGTGGGCCCCAGATATCTAATTTCACAGGCATGAAGCGAAATTGAGGGTACGCTAACACAGGAAACATCGTGCTGTCGATGTGAAAGGCTTCGCTAATCTCGCGTACGCGCTGCTCGTTATAGCGCCCCATGACCACACACTTATCAAGAATCGGCTGACAACCACAATTTTTACAGTGATCAGCCAGGTGGCTGGGGAGGGGACAGAGCCTTTCAGAGAGTAAGCGTGCTCCCTCAACCGATCATGAATGCATCGGCCTGTTTGGCCGATGTAACAGCGCCCACAAGTGAACGGTATCTTATATACGACCGCTGATACACAATCAACATAGCGCGTAGCATGTTTCTTAGTGCATGCTTGTTTCTTAGGTCCATCACTGTTAACCCTACGGCACAGCCCGGCCAGCTTGTTGCGTGCGCAGAAAACAACTCTTACACCTATTTTGCCTGCAACTTTCTTAAGCCTGTGTGAAACCTCATGTACGTATGGAATAACGGCCGTGCTAGAGTGAGGCGTGTTACGTTGGCTATCGCAACAGGCCGATGCATTAATGATCGGTTGAGGGAGCACGCTTACTCTCTGAAAGGCTCTGTCCCCAGCCACCTGGCTGATCACTGTAAAAATTGTGGTTGTCAGCCGATTCTTGATAAGTGTGTGGTCATGGGGCGCTATAACGAGCAGCGCGTACGCGAGATTAGCGAAGCCTTTCACATCGATCAGCACGATGTTTCCTGTGTTAGCGTACCCTCAATTTCGCTTCATGCCTGTGAAATTAGATATCTGGGGTCCACTGATATGACAGATTCTTGATTATGATAGGTTCTTGATTATGTTCACCGGTTGGCCTTATCACATGTATGTGCACTTTGGCTCATGTTCTTGGTTCTGCGCAGTCACCTGTGTCCTATATATTGCACCTGTTTTGCAATAAACATTGGTTGTTAGTTCAGCGCCGTGTATGTGTCCTCTTCTCGTCCCGTGTTTAGCGCTGTTTTTAATTCTTCATTTTCCAATTATTTTCGATCCTTCGCCGACCCTTAAGATATTGTAATCTTCAGTCTTCGTGCACACGTAGATTTCGGCAGCGCACGACACAAGTGACGAGAGAGCACAATGAAGTGAAACCAACATCCAGCCCGCGCCCCCCGCAGCAAGCGCCTGCGCCCGTTCCGGCGCCCACATGCCATTAGTTCTCCGTTGCCACCGAAAGAGGCGCCACCAGTCCCCGCGCCCGGTGCCTATAAAGCCCCTTGATCTTGGTAAAGTACCGCTCTCTCTCTCTCTCCTCGCCCCGTGCGCGTCCTCCCGTTCTCCGCGGCTTTTTCTTCCGCCTTTTGCATGTATATGTAGTGCCCTCTCGCGGACACTTCAAGAAACGAACCGTTGGGCGTCGCGGCGCGCGTCTGCTGCCTCTGCCAACGTTAGCCTCTGCTGCGTAGGACAAAGCTTGGCAGCGGCACATGCGCTGATAGCCCCGTCTGAATGTTGTGTTGTAGCATGGAGCCACCGGGGAGTACCTACATACCCGGTGGCTTCTTTTCTGTGACCAACGGATGGACGAAAAGACCAGTATCAATAAAAATGGCGAGCAAGAAGCAGCTGAATGCCTTTATGACGGCAAGTGGTTCACGGTGCTCCCGGCAGACCACTAAAGGGCAGAAATTCTGCGATGAGGGGTACGTGCCCAACCTCGTGTTTCATGAGTTGACTGCCACGTCCAACTGCGGACTTGCGAGAAGCGTTTGCCTCCCGTCAATGAAGGGTGGCTACTACTTGGTGCATGCAATCGTGATGAAGACCACAGGCGACGTAGTGGCGTGCCACTGCCTCTGCCCAGTCGGGTGTTTTCTTTATTGTGGCATTCATACAAATCATACGAACTACTGAGCATTTGATATGGTCGTATCTTGTCGTCGTTGCACCAACATTTTACTACGGGAGCGCGGAGAAATGATTTTACGGAATGGTATTCTTCGAAGTGTATGGTGTGCGTTCCTCGCGTCTAGGGGCCACAGTGTTTGCTGGGCCGCACATTGACATTGAGGGAACGTACGTTACATGATTTTACCACACCAGAACAGCTGCCGCCGATCGAACGCGGTACGCTGAACCTGTCAAGAGCTATGTACTTTCCAGTGTCGTAATATCCGAAATTGGGGTGCCTGGGTGAGTTGAACGGCGAAGTTGCAAAATCTGTCAACATCGATTGCACTACGGTGACCAGAAAAAGGCACCCGCGTTGAAACTTCGCAAGATTTATGAATCGATGCGCGCCAGTCACGTCAACTGTCAACGTACGTGAATTTTTCCTTCTTTTTCACCGAACAGCGAATGTGCTTTGAAACAGAAATGAACCGCTGAACATCGGTGAATGACTGACGAAACTGCACCCTTTCGCATTCATTATGTTCTAGCGGACCATTTACGGCGACTGTTTTCTGATGTATAGAAGACGCCAAAGTAGACATAACAGCGTAGATACGTCGAGACCCTTTGCTGTTGTCGTCATTCCAAAACAAATGCCGAAAACATATCGTACAAAGAAAAGCCGTATCGCAAGCTTCGTCGCTACTGAACTGCTGTGCGACGAGACAGACACAAAGCGCACACTTTTTTCGCGCCCTGCAGGAAACGCGACATATTCTAACGCGTATAACATTTAGTTAGCACACACACACACACCTTTAACGAACTGCTTTTCGCACTGTCTTGCAGAATCCAAAGGCTGCCACGAACTGCCGTTTTCATTTTGACGCCTCACAGCTCTGACACACGCTTCGCGGCGCTGGTGGTCGCGTTTCACCGATGGGAAGTGGAAAAAATGGATGGCTCTTTTTTTTTAAAGACGATAGTCTTTCTTGGGATACCTAAACGGAAAAATTTTGGTCTGTCTGTCTGTCTGTCCGTCTATCTGTCTGTCTGTTTGTCTGTTTGTCGGCACGTCACACGATTCAGCTAGCTGGCCAAACTTTAACCACCTGCCTTACGACCTCCAATCTTGACCAAGAAGCAAGTGTTCATACGGGTGAGCGTGGGCAATTAAAAATCAAATATTACGCATACCTGAGGCACAACATCAATACCTTAGTACTATTCACAGTGTTCCTTTAAAACAAAATCTATAGATACGTAATTATAAAGATCCTAGTGTTTATTACGCGGCGCTGCTGTGTACAAAACAAGTCTCCGCCCAGTGATTTAACTTCGACGCTGTGGCTGGCTGTGGTCTACACGGTAGCGCCATCTACAGCGCTACCGGGGAACATCAACACAAGCCGATGTTCCCCGGTAGCGCTGTAGATGGCGTCCTCTTCTGTTTTATCAATGCCAGCCAGATGCGGCTGATTCATCGTAGAAGAGCGCTGTCTCAGGCAAGGCAAAACATATATGGCCGCTTGATGAAATACGACCCACTCTACAAGACATGATCAGAGAACGCAGAGAAGAGACCGACGACCAAATTTCAGCGGAGAAACGCCGGCGTCCGTCTAAGCGCGCCCGGAAAACGTCCGAAAAACGAGCCCAGCGGCTAGCCCAGCTATTAAATTGTGGTACTCATGCCGCTCATGCAGTGCAGTCGGCACAAGACTATCGTCTTTCGACGACATTTGCAGCGAAGCACGCAGATACGCGGCCAATTTTTTTTCATTTTTCTTTTTTTTAGGCTCGTACCAGCTACGTACGCTGATCCTGTGCGTCATGAGGCGACATCCGATTTTTCCTATGAATATATTTGTACGGGACATTGCGAAAGTCGTCACTTATGAAGAACGGGGTGTCGTGCTCTTTCAGCAATGATAGCACGAATTACAAAACAAATATACGAAGGAAAGAAGTGTAAATTTAAGGGCTCGTTTGCTTTGTTAAACACAATATTAATGAGAACTAACAGGCAATGATGCCAAGGAAAGTATAGGTGATGTTATTAAAGTAATTGTAATGTAAATGTGAAGAAAGAAAAGTGGACGAAAAGATAACTTGCCACCGGCAGGGACCGAACCTGCGACCTTCGAATAAAGCGTCCGATGCTCTACCACTGAGCTACGGTGGCGGTCATCCCTCCGTCCACTTTATAGGGTGGGCACGGCGGCGTCGTAAAGATGCAGCCTTCAAATGCGCTCCCTGTTTATCCCGCAGATTGGAACCCTGCTGCTTCTTGTAAGCCTTTATCCATCATGTCCAGAGCAAGAACCAATGCTCCGACCTACTATCAACGGCGATATGGACTTGCTGATACACCCAGCCGCAACTGACGAACGCTACCGGTCGTTCAACGATGGCGCTGGTATTACCATGTGTTACATCGTCAGAGCCATTGGGATCACCGATGATGTCACCATCGAAAGACCCTTTAAAAGACAGCGCTTACGGCACAATCGGCAGTGGGCACGGCGGCGTCGTAAAGATGCAGCCTTCAAATCCGTTCCTGTTTATCCCGCAGGTGAGCAGACGCTACGACAAATCATTCCGCAGTAACGATGTCTGCCTAATTGTGCTGCCGTGCTCACGGTCGTTTCGTGAAGCTTTCTGTAAACTGATTCTTGCTACTGCTGAGCGAAGATGTTGAGTTGAACCCAGGCCCTACACTACATGTCATAGCAGAACAGCTGAAGCAAATTGCAGGGGGACATTCCAGATATTAAGAAAACTCTTAACAAACACCAGACTTAACGCGACTGACAAAATACTTGAAAAGATAACTGGCATAGAAAAATAGCTCACGGAGTACAATAAACGAATATCTAACTTACAAAAAAAAAGCCGCAGTTTCACCGCAAGGGCGAAGCAATGAATGCGATAGCAACAACTTGGTATTTCACGCGAAGAACGCCACGCAGGTCGAAATTTGGAGCGCGCTGCTTAAGCCCAAAGGACGCACGAAAAGAACAAACACAGGACGAGCGCATACTAACAATGTTCACAGCTCGACACTTAACGCTCTGCTCAAATACAAAGGACACATGAAACATACGCACAGATATACACAGGACGAGCGCGAACTAACAAGTGTCCCAGTTGTTACTTCATTTCGTTTGAACAGCGCGCTTATTTCGAGAACGGGGCCTCTGCAGAGAGCGTAGTGACCTTTGTGTACTCTGTAACCTAAAGGCAATCTTTCCGGGAGTAAGCAAACGACGTAAAACCGCAACCATCCCCCATCCGAAGATAAGCGCGCGCGCACGGGCACGGGCGACTACGCCGCGAGGGCAAAGGGCAGGTTGCAACGAGGGGCGCACTTCGCGCCATCTCGCTGGTTTGCTGGTAAGGCAGAGAACACGCTGATATTCCCCCGAGATGGCGTACCGCCAGCGGTGAATGGTGTATATAAATAGCTCGCCGTTACCATGCCGAAGAACATACGCTTCTGTGGCCTAGCGGTTAGCGCCGCACGCTGCGGAGCAAGAGGTCACCCGTTCGATTCCGCGCGTCGGAAAGAATTTTTTTTCGTGGCTTTTATATATATATATATATATATATATATATATATATATATATATATATATATATATATATATATATATATATATATATATATTCATACACGGGG
>JALIZH010021889.1:7500-21039 GCA_030522465.1 Rhipicephalus appendiculatus | reverse complement strand
CAATCATGCATTTGTGCGTGTGCACGTGCATAAAAATATAGCTGGTAATGTAGAGGAATACTATAGCATTAATGAGAGGGTGGCATGTATCGTAATTAAGTTTAATAAGAGGTACAAGATGAAGGTGGTACAGGCCTACGCGCCTACATCAAGCCATGATGATCAACTGGTTGAACGCTTCTACGAAGACGTAGAATCAGCAATGAGTAAGGTAAAGACACAGTATACTGTACTGATGGGCGACTTTAATGCAAAGGTAGGCAAGAAGCAGGCTGGAGATCATGCAGTTGGGGAATATGGCATCGGCTCTAGAAACGCCAGAGGGGGAGTTACTAGTAGCATTCGCAGAACGCAATAGTTTAAGGATCTTGAATACCTTCTACAGAAAACGGGCTACTCGTAAGTGGACGTGGGGAGGAGTCCGAATGGCGAAACTAAAAAATGAAATAGACTTCATAATGTGTGCACACCCGGGCATTGTACAGGATGTGGAAGTAGTTAACAAGATCCGATGCAGTGACCACAGAATGGTAAGATCTAGAATTCACCTAGACTTGAGGAAAGAACGGCAGAAACTGATACGCAAGAAGCCGATTAATGAACTAGCTCTGAGAGGGAAAGTACAGGAATTCAGAGTTTCACTTCAGAATAGGTACGCGGCTTTAACCGAGGAAATCGACCTTAGCGTTGACGCAATGAACGATAATCTGACTAGTATCATTAAGGAGTGTGCAGTGGAAGTCGGGGGGTACAGTCGTTAGACAGGACACTGGTAAGCTATCCCAAGAGACGAAAAACCTCATTAAGAAACGTCAAACCATGAAAGCCTCAAATGCAACAGACAAAATAGAGCTGGCGGAGCTTTCCAAGTTAATCAATAGGCGTAAAGTAGCCGACATAAGAAAGTATAATATGGAGAGAATTGAGCATGCTCTAACGAACGGAAGAAGCCTCAAAGCTACGAAGACAAAACTGTGCATAGGCAAAAATCAGATGTATGCATTAAGGGACAAGGAAGGCAAAGTCACAACCAATATGGATAGAATAGTTGAGGTAGCGGAAGAGTTCTACAGAGATCTGTACAGCAGCCGAGACAGTCAGGATGATAACGTAAGAAGCAATAATAGCCCAGAGGAATCTGACATCCCACCAGTATTGACCGGAGAAGTAAAGAAAGCCCTAAAGGGAATGCAAAGAGGCAAAGCAGCTGGTGAGGATCAGGTAACATCAGACCTGTTGAAAGACGGCGGAGAGATTATGTTAGAAAAACTGGCCACCCTGTATACGAAGTGTCTCTCGACAGGGAGGATACCAGATTCTTGGAAGAATGCCAACATCATCTTGATCCATAAGAAAGGGGGACGTCAAGGACCTGAAAAATTACAGGCCCATCAGCTTACTGTCCGTTGTCTACAAGCTATTTACAAAAGTAATTGCTAACAGAATTAATACGACATTAGAGTTCAATCAACCAAAGGACCAGGCAGGATTTCGTACAGGCTTCTCAACGACAGACCATATTCATACTATCAATCAGGTGATAGAGAAATGCGCGGAATACAACCAACCCCTATACATAGCCTTCATAGATTACGAGAAGGCATTTGATTCGGTGGAGACATCAGCAGTCATGCAGGCACTGCGGAATCAGGGCATCGACGAAGCCTATATAAACATAATGGAAGAAATCTACAGCGGATCCACAGCCACGATAGTCCTCCATAAAGAAAGCGATAGAATCCCAATAAAGAAGGGCGTACGACAGGGAGACACGATCTCTCCAATGCTATTCACAGCGTGTTTACAGGAGGTTTTCAGGGCCCTAGATTGGGAAGAGTTAGGGATAAGAGTTAATGGAGAGTATCTCAATAACCTGCGATTCGCTGATGACATTGCATTGATGAGTAACGCGGGAGACGAATTACAGCTTATGATTACTGAACTGGATACGGAAAGTAGAAGAGTAGGTCTGAAAATTAATATGCATAAAACTAAAGTAATGTGGAACAATCTTGGCAGAGAACAGCGCTTTGCGATAGGTGGCGAGACACTGGAAGTTGTAAAGGAGTACGTCTACTTAGGACAGGTAGTAACCGCGGAGCCGAACCATGAGAGTGAAATAACTAGAAGAATAAGGATGGGATGGGGCTCATTCGGCAAGCATTATCAAATCATGAATGGTAGTCTACCACTATCCCTCAAGAGGAAGGTATATAACAGCTGCATCTTACCGGTACTTACCTACGGAGCAGAAACCTGGAGACTTACAAAGAGGGTTCAACTTAAACTGGAGGACGACGCAGCGAGCGATGGAAAGGAAAATGATAGGTGTAACCTTAAGAGACAGGAAGAGAGCAGAGTGGGTCAGGGAACAAACGGGGGTTAAGGATATCATAGTTGAAATCAAGAAGAAGAAATGGATATGGGCCGGGCACGTAGCACGTCGGCAGGATAACCGCTGGTCATTAAGGGTAACTGACTGGATTCCAAGAGATGGCAAACGCGTGAGGGGGGAGACAGAAAATTAGGTGGGTAGATGAGATTAAGAAGTTTGCAGGTATAACGTGGCAGCAGAAAGCACAGGACCGGGTTGATTGGCGAAACATGGGAGAGGCCTTTGCCCTGCAGTGGGCGTAGACAGGCTGATGATGATGATGATGATGATGATGATGACGTGCACATGCTACAAACTTACGCACGAACATACATAAAGGGTGGTTCGCGCTGCACAAATACAGAATTAGTTACGTGCATTGCGAGCGCATCCTAAAACACGTGTCCTTTTTATGCTAATATTTTATGCTAATATTTGGCAAGGCGAATGAATTAAACAATAGCAGGCTATCCTGTTCTAGAAGTCAACGTCATTGTCATCGTCCGCTTCCCGCAGTAGCAGCATATTGCCTACCATATCACGCGTCAACATCAATCACATCACATTTGTTTTGTCACACAGACGTGCCGGAAAGCAATATCGACGGATATATTGCAAACGTATAAACAGTGCAGGCAAGTCGCAAGGTCGTTTCTGCAAGGCAGAGCCGAGAATGGCCTCTGTTCTCGTCAATAAAGCATTATTTAATAAGGTACAGCGCCTTGTCACGTTATGTTAGCGGCGATGACAGGGCAACCACCTCGACCTACCATAGTCAGTGTTGGGACTTCAGTGTTGTGTCCGTGCCAGCAGCTTTTGCGTCCAACATTTCTTCGAACCAATCATCTTGCGGGTGACACGTAACTATTCCCGAAAGGCAATTTCCTCCTCAGGTCAATGTACGGCCACCATCTGCACTTATGTGTTTGGGCACAGCGTAGCCGGTAGAGGACAAAATTGAATGAATCATTCCGCTCTATGCAGGAGCATGACCAGCGAAGGTGTTGAGCACACGACACAGAGATGACACAACATTTCGAACCAGAGGCGATCACACACCCTGCAACTAAATTGGAACCGTATGGTAAAATAATAATAATAATGATAATAATAATAATAATAATAATAATAATAATAATAATAATAATAATAATAATAATAATAATAATAATAATAATAATAATAATAATAATATCTGGGGTTTAACATCCCAAAACCACGATATGTTTATGAGAGACGCCGTAGTGGAGGGCTCCAGAAATTTAGACCACCTGGGGTCCTTTAACGCGCACCTAAATCTAAGTACACGGGCCTCAAGCATATTCGCCTCCATCGAAAATGCAGCCGCCGCGGCCGGGATTCGATCCCGCGACCTTCGGGTCGGAACCGTATGTTCAGATAGACACTTTTGAATTCAGCGCATGCTCATTTAAAGTTTTTTGTTTGAGCCCTATGTATCTTTCTTTTTCTGTTTTTTTTTCCATGCTCGACATGCGTCGTGCTGGTCTGGCTTGACGCATGCGTTCGCGTTTCGTGCGCGATCTTAATCGGTGGGTGCCGCCCGTGTATTCTCTTTTTCCTGTTTAGTGGACCAGTTGGTAGCGAAGCTTCCATAGAAGACCATACGTTCAGAAAATGGCGGCTCATCAGCTGCTCATGGGGCTCAGCGCCATCTGTGTGAGGTGGGAACACTTCCGGCGGAACAAAAAATAAACCGGATGTGACGCAATAGCTGGTAAACAAGTGACGTCATTTTGTTGGCACTAGCGCGAAATTTGATCTCAAATTATTTTTCGTAGGCCCCTGATTGCTAAGGACTCGCGCTAAGGCCATCGCCGACGAGTCCTTCAGGAGTGCGCTTCAAGTCAACGCCAGCTAAACTAAAGTCGACTCATGACTAGATAGTGATGTTTAAGTGTACTACCGTTCAATTCGCCTCGGTTTCACTCGGATACTTATTTTTGGAACTTTTATTCGGCGTTCATGGCATCTTCTGCAGATGGATTAAAACAAGCAGCAGCGTAACTTTCATATTTGCAGCGTTGCTTATTTGCTTCGCACATACGCAGGTTCTTTAAAGTGCACATTGCTTCTGTTCTTCAGTTCTAAAAAGAAGAAATGACGCCTAGCCACGCCAAAATTATGGCACCTCAGTTTTATTCAATGGTCACAATAACTCAATTTTATTACACTGCACACAATGAGCACCAAGTGAATAAGCACAAATAGTGTGCGGACACTAGATGCGCTTTGTTTTGCCACATGCTCCGATAAATTACCGTTACGTGTGCGAATGCAGGCAAAAGCAGGTATGCCAGTTGTAGCGCGATAGACAACTTAGCAATCTGCTCACCGACAACACGAGTAATAGTAGGCACTGCGTGTTCAAGAAGGAAACCGGACCGCAGGAATACTGATGCATGAAAGTCCAGTGAGCACAGTCCTCCGAACCGTTGCCCTTGTTTCTTATCTAGAAGACATGGGTCGCCAGACATACGTGGGTTGCTGCTGCACCCTTGCCCAGCACATCGTTTCCGCAGGTACCGAGCTAAGCACTCGGCGTTAAATGTTATCCGCATCGTCTCGCTGCCCGTTGGACACTGTGCTGAAGACGTTCACCAACGATGAAACGCACGTTACAACTTCGCGCACAGCACAACTTAAGTTTTCACCACGTTAATTCAGAGAACGCAAGCAAGTGCGGAACTCGAAAACACGTGAGGGGGTGTGTCATCGCAGACGAATTTTACGAGCGTGCCTTTCCATACAGCGCAAGGGTCTGCACTGAGTAATATTGGCGTGGACAGAGGGCGCTAGAAAAAAAGATTCTTCGTAATAATAAAACACTGTCATAAATTTTTTGCTCATTGCACCTACATAACATTGTTGGCGAAATAAATGTCATTTGTTAAACATAACGATTGCTTCGCCTTTGAATAAAACTTGGTTTTTTCACTATTAGTGTTTGTTCCCTCCAAACAGTCGCGCTTCAATCGCAGCTCCCATAACTCCCCCATGCTGATGTCGCTGGCAATAGCTTCTGAACCGCTTTTCGCCCGAAGTTTCGCGACCTATTTGGATAGACCTTCGACCAGTGGTGAGCAGTGCGGTATGTCCAATTCGTGTGGCACATACTTTGGTGTTCGCTGCCCCTGTGCTGTTCTGAAGCTCCGGTGGACCAGTGGTGAGCAGTGCGGTATGTCCAATTCGTGTGGCACATACTTTGGTGTTCGCTGCCCCTGTGCTGTTCTGAAGCTCCGGTGGACCAGTGGTGAGCAGTGCGGTATGTCCAATTCGTGTGGCACATACTTTGGTGTTCGCTGCCCCTGTGCTGTTCTGAAGCTCCGGTGGACCAGTGGTGAGCAGTGCGGTATGTCCAATTCGTGTGGCACATACTTTGGTGTTCGCTGCCCGTGTGCTGTTCTGAAGCTCCGGTGGACCAGGGGTGAGTAGCAGCGTTTGCCCGATTTCTCTGTCAGATAGTTGTTGACCGCCGCGGGAGACTTCATTTTTTTAAAAGCATCGCGTCAAGCCCCAGCTGTACCCGTCAGTCGCAGTAAGCTTATAATAAGTACGGGCGACGTATCGTTTGCAAGCAGAGAGAAGCCGTTAAAAGGTGCGCTCTTCCCATAGGCTGGCGAAAATACGCAGCTGTTGGACTTTTTTCCCATTTTATCACTTTGAAATGCCCTCATGATACCATTTTGTACTGAGCCAAAAAACTCATTTGATTACGAAACCGAAGCACTTCCTTCCTGGCGAAAAACTTTACTCTCTAGACTGAATGGGGAACCATACAGGCGCGCGCACAGGGGGGCAGGGGGGTGCCCCTAACCCAGTTGTCTCAGAGTTGCTAACCCCCGTATTCTAGAACGTCCCTTCACTCAACCCTCCACCTTGACTTGAGAAAGTCAATGGGAGCGCCGTCTTTAGGCAGAACAAGTCACTGCGTATCAGCAGTAATCTGCAGCAATTCTTGAGAAGCGCGGCGTCATTTTCAGTTGAGCAGTGGCGCTCTGCTCAACTCGGTCAAGTGAAGGACGAACTTCGAGTCGATGCATGTTTGAGAATAGTGGGGAAACTCTGTCCCATACCCTAACTCACTCGGACCTTGCAGTCAGTCTTTCATGTGCAGTGTTACGGCCGTGCATGTTTTTGACAATAATGTCTGCCGGGGACAGCTGACGTTACATTCAAGAACTGTTTACTCCCATTCCCACCTTCGGAAAGCCTGGGACCAAAAGCAGACCGTTTCGAGATGCAGCTCATCGCTTAATTTTCGAAAGGAAAAAAACTGCGCTTAAACGACGAGGACGGGGGAAGGAACGACACACGATGTGCTGCTAGTAACAATTTTTATTGCAGCAAGGCAATATCGCCCAACGGCCCAACGTCGTTCACATCTGTTTTATTTTCATTTTTGCAACTTTTCCGAAGCGTGTGTTCTTTCGCACATGACACACGAGGGCGGGGGGCTGAGTTGAAACTTGTCAATCCCCCCCCCCCCCCGCCCCAACCCCACTAATGCAGAACCCTGCGCATGCCTACGGTGACAACAGTCGGAACCCATCCCTCAACTTAGTTCCGTCACAGGTGTTCGATAGTTTATCCCCGCATTCGCAACACCTCTCAACTAGTGTGGCCCGTACGTTGATTGCCTTAGCAGCCAACTCTCGCGATCGCTTCTGCGCAGAGTGCTACTAAATCTCCCCGAAAAGCCCTTAAACACCTACCGCGCCTCAACACGTACTCGCTGATGAAGACAAAAGTTTAAACAGTTCGCCAGCTGGTCGCAGTAGGCCCACAACTATATATAAAGAGACGGGAGACTCTCCAATCTCAGGGTAGCGCTACACTCATCTCCTAAATCAATCTCTTGGGGAAAGTGACTTAAACCTCGTTCGCCCGGTGAGTTTCCTTATTAATAAGGAGGGATCAAAGGCTTATACTCAGCGGCGGGGCTTGTAAAGCCCCTGCATTCGTTTAGAAACGTCGAACGAAGCGTATTAGAGACTTAATTCTTCCAGATGTCTTCTTCAGTTCTCTACAAAAAAAGTACGAGTTCAATGGCACGACTGAAAAATTTTGCTGGGTAAGCGAACGGAAACTTTTCATGAAATGTGCCTGCTGTCACAGCGCTGTCGACAGGCTTTTCGATTAAGCTTTTCCAGAAGCTCAGTTGGAACTTTCTTCAATAAACGGCCCTTTTTGTATGCCGCATAAGATTGCTTAAAAGTCCCTTCGTGTTTTTCGAGAGCGATGCGTTCAGAAAATTTAAATAAAAGAAGAAACGAAAGTATAGCGAATTATTCAAGGTGAATTGGTCAATTGATGGAAGTCGTTCTGTGAATGCAAATAGGATTTCAGCGGCCACTCGGTGAAGTTTTGAAAGCGGCCGTTTATCGATTGAAGCAGCAGCTCGGCGAGAGCGACATTGCGCAATCGGATGAACACGAATTGAAAAAAGAAGCCATCATTGCGCAACCCCTAAAATTCGTTCGGTGAAGTTTTGATAAAATCACGCGGAGAAACTTGATTCTTGAGGTCTTGAAACTACGATTCGTTTTGAACTTATTCGTTAAGCTTGTTGAAGTCACGTGGGCACAGCAACTGACGACGTTTTTAGATGTGAAGCATCTTATGGCGAAGCTTAATCCGGTGGTGGTGGTGGTGGTGGTGGTGGTGGTGGTGGTGTGCCGCGTGCCCACCCTTACTGCGCATGCGCAAACAGTTAAAGAAAAAATAAAAATAAAAACCTCCTCTCCCCCCTCTCTCTCCTCTAGGCATCCCTCCCCACGGCAACCATACCCTCACTGCGCATGCGCCTCCCTTCCTCTCTCCCCCTCTTACACTCCCCCCTCTCCATCCCTGCCCGCGGCGTCTAACTCCCCCCTGCGCATGCGCGTCCCCCCCTCTCTCTCCTCTCCTACGCTCCCCCTCTCTCCTCTACGCATCCCCTGCGCACGGCGTTCACACTCCCACTGCGCATGCGTGCTCACCCCCTCTCTCTCCTCTCCTACGCTCCTCCCTCTCTCGCCTCGCGACGCCGACGCAGGCAGCGTCTGCAAGCGAGTTTCTTGGCTGAAAAAACCGACTGCTCGCACTGCACAACCGTTCACTGGCCATCCCGTATATATGGCAATGGATCTTGACCTCCAAGGTGGAGCCGGTGGAAGATTTCTCCCTGTGCGTTGTTGAACAATAAAAATTCGCAGCGTGCGCGTTAACTAAAAGCGGAGTGCGGGTCTCTGTGTCCAGTCGGCGACTTCTGTCTCTCATTGCCCATTAGCAGCGATTGGCATGTTCCAGTAGGAAACACTGCTCTATCACTGCCTGCTTTGCGCCTCCCCAGTTTTCTCTCCTGAGCAACTCTGCGATGAGCGCCAGCGTCAACGCCGCCGCCAGTGTAAGCGTTAGCGCCCGCTGCTTCACATCTACACATGGTTCCCTTTAGCGGGAGATGGTGTAATTTTTTTAAATAATAGACACTTTTAGTTTAGCGTACGTAACGAGCCTGCGTACGCAGCATGGCTACGGGAGAGAAGTGCGCATGCGCAGTACGTAACGTATCTATTTCATGGATGCGTGCGTACGCCCGAAAAGAGATCCGGCGCACGCAAACGTAACGAGACGTACCGCTAGCTACGTGACACTCTCGCGAGATCTCGAATGAAAGAGCAGCCAGATTGCAAGATGGCACAGAACGTGAAAAACGTGGATCCAATGATTCAGCTTGACTTGATGCCAGTGGCCGTTATAACGGCCGCTACCGCAGGATCGCGCTAAGAAGCACTCGAAAGCTGTTTCATTTCACATATGATACGTCTAGTTGAACGAAACGCATCCCGGTACGGTCGATACGGTAAACCTAAATGTGTTGCTGAGCGCTTCGCTTGCAGCGTACGCATCGTATCGTGCTGCGTACGTAGGCTTGTTGCGTACGCTCAACTAAAAGTGTCTAATATGAGGGGCTTTACGTGTCAAAACCCGTCCGCCGCGGTGGCGCAGGGGTCAACGTGCTCGGCTGCTGACCCGAAGGTCGCGGGTTCGATCCCGGCCGCGGCTGTCGCATTTCGATGGAGCCGAAATGGTAGAGGCCCGTGTGCTGCGCGATGTCAGCGCACGCTAAAGAACACCAGATGCTCGAAATTCCCGGAGCCCTCCACTACGGCGTTTCTCATAATCATATCGTGGTTTTGGGACGTAAAACCACAGATATTATTATTACGTGTCAAAACGCCGATATGATTATGAGGCAAGCCGTCGGTGAGGGCTAATGAAATTTAGGTCATCTGGTATTCTATAACGTGCAGTGACATCGCACAGTACACGGGCCTGTAGTAGTTCGCTCCCATCGAAATGCGACCACCTCGGCAGGCTTCGAACCCGCGACTTTTGAAGTCCTGTCGTCTACTGTCAGTTGCACGTGGTGCATGTAAACAACGATGAGTGCATCATCGTACAGCGACTTTGAGAGCGATTTCAGTCACGTGCATGACGCACATAGTTCGCATAGCCTCCGAGTTATGCTGACTCGTAATGATAATGCCCATTGTGTGGGCCTGCTTTGCACATGCTGGGTGACGAAAAATTTTAAATCCTACTAAAATATTTTATAACGTGTTTCCTGGTTCCGGTATGTGGGAAGCGTCAACACTGCTGCCTAAAGGAAACGAAACAAAAAAATCACGCCATATCCACGAAGTGAATGATGATGAGTGGGGGGAAGCTCGATCGTTTTCATCCATGGCAGAAAGAGGATGTGTGGTCTGGAACGCCCTTATACTTCATGGTCATCAGCGTCATCGTCATCGTTATCACGTGTAGTGGGTACATTCCACTATACTGCGTCATCGTCATCTTTATCACGTGGAGTGGGTACATTCCACTATACGTGGCTACCTACCTACTACAACGACTACTACTACAGAGGAACGCGCTTATACTTCATGGTCATCAGCGTCATCGTCATCGTTATCACGTGTAGTGGGTACATTCCACTATACTGCGTCATCTTTATCACGTGGAGTGGGTACATTCCACTATACGTGGCTACCTACCTACTACAACTACAACTACTACTACAACAACTACAGAGGAGGGACAGACCCACACCCTAAGGAGCTTCGCCCCTAAAAAAGAAATCTCTCCTTTTGCGAAGCCTTAAAATCATGTCCATACAGTGAAAGCGACGCAAGGCTTAGTGTAGCACCGAAGCTCCTAATGTGGTCTTGCGAATACGTGGCGACAGCTCAGGAGATGCGCGCTGTGCACGAGAGCCAGATACCAACAGTTGAAGAAAAAAATTACACCATCTCCCGCTAAAGGGAACCATGTGTAGATGTGAAGCAGCGGGCGCTAACGCTTACACTGGCGGCGGCGTTGACGCTGGCGCTCATCGCAGCGTTGCTCAGGAGAGAAAACTGGGGAGGCGCAAAGCAGGCAGTGATAGAGCAGTGTTTCCTACTGGAACATGCCAATCGCTGCTAATGGGCAATGAGAGACAGAAGTCGCCGACTGGACACAGAGACCCGCACTCCGCTTTTAGTTAACGCGCACGCTGCGAATTTTTATTGTTCAACAACGCACAGGAGAAATCTTCCACCGGCTCCACCTTGGAGGTCAAGATCCATTGCCATATATACGGGATGGCCAGTGAACGGTTGTGCAGCGCGAGCAGTCGGTTTTTTCAACCAAGAAACTCGCTAGCAGACGCTGCCTGCGTCGGCGTCGCGAGGCGAGAGAGGGGGAAGCGGAGGAGAGGAGAGAGAGGGGGGTGACACGCATGCGCAGTGGGAGTGTGAACGCCGTGCGCAGGGATGCGTAGAGGAGAGAGGGGGGAGCGTAGGAGAGGAGAGAGAGGGGGACGCGCATGCGCAGGGGGAGTTAGACGCCGCGGGCAGGGGATGGAGAGGGGGGGGAGTGTAAGAGGGGGAGAGAGGAAGGGAGGCGCATGCGCAGTGAGGGTATGGTTGCCGTGGGGGGAGGGATGCCTAGAGGAGAGAGAGGGGGAGAGGAGGTTTTTATTTTTATTTTTTCTTTAACTGTTTGCGCATGCGCAGTAAGGGTGGGCACGCGGCACACCACCACCACCACCGGATTAAGCTTCGCCATAAGATGCTTCACATCTAAAAATTGGGGGGACGCTTAATCTTCGCCTTCAAGAGTTGAACGCAATAGCGATATTCTGTCCCTAGTGCGTACTTCAATCACTTAGTGCATACTATGTAATGGGTAGCATGCTTTAAACCACGAGCAATTATGCGCGGCAAAATGTGGGAAATGTTTTCGAACTTGCTATGCAGCCACTACGTGGTGTTAAGGGAATACGCGCAGTAAGGTGCGTGTCGTTTGTAATCGGTGGCTGGCTTTAAACTATGAAATCGTTATGATAGTCACATATCCTGACGCCCGATGGCAATGTACGCTTGTACCACGTAATATTCCTGGGATATTACATGTTATATTGCGACGCCTATATAAAAGACACTTGCGTTTGCGAAGCATGAAAGTTATTTTCACTGCATTTCCAAGCAGAGAAAGTTATTTTCACAGTATTCCCAAGCAGAGGCATGGCTGTGACCACCTTCCACTGCACTTGAGGAAGAAACGAAAAGCTGCTCGACAACGGTCGTCGTCGCTGAAACGCGACGATGGCCGCGCAAACTAGAGGTCAACACCATGGATCCACCCTGGACGACGAGAGCCCAACGAGCGAAAGTGCAGGGCTTCAGCCTGGACTCGCTCACCGATCTCGTCGCTAAGCGGGTCCGTGAAGGCAGCGATGCTCAACGTATGAGGACTGGCTTCTAGAAAGAAGCAGAACCAGCTCTGTAGGCTTGTTATGGACTATGACCTGGACCTTAAGGCAGTCCAAGAGACGAAAGTGGAGAGCGAGGACGGCACCGAGAGTATGCTGCACCGTTTTACCGGGACGCTACAGCGCCAGCGTCAGTCATGCAGTTGGTAGGTCGGCAGGGTGTGTGATCTTTGTGCAAAATAGTTTAGGTGCCACTGTTGAAAATGTCACTTCTGATTCATATGGGAAAAAAAAGAAAAAAAAGAGGCATGGCTGTGTGGTAGAACATCTGCTTGCCACGCAGACGACCCGGGTTCGATCCTCACTCGGACCCGAAAATTTTTATTATTTATTTTATTTGCATCTTTCTCGATTTTTCGGTCATGGACAAGATGATGATTTTTCGCTCACAGCCAACGACGCCGACGCTGACGCCGGAATTTCGCGAAACGAGCTCTTTAACGCTATCGCGTTAAAAAACAAATCACCGACGATTATGACACTGCCTAATGCGAATTCTGAGCGCAATTTCGTGTTGGGGTAACGCCAACTGTGTTTCAAGTTTTGGCTATGCGCAGTTGTAGCAATGTAACATACGTAATGCCACAGAAACGCCGACAGCGTTCGAGTGTCACGCACACCACCACTGTGTGCATTGCAGGCGTCGCGAACCAAACGAAACGCCGAAAGCCCGGTTTTGAGAAGCCAAGCCAGCCGCCGTGCACGTGCCAGTCCTTCATTCAGACGAGCTCCGACCGAAGGGCCAGTGCGCGTAACGGAGGAAAACTAGCAGTCGTTCCGTGTACGAATACAACCGATGAGTGAAGCTCCTTAGAAGTGGGACGCACGCGGTGTTTCATTGTCCAGGCAACGGACCTAACGCTGACCGGACGACAGAGAGAGTGGTTTTTGGGAAAGAGGAAGATAGAAAAAGGACACTTGATGTTTCGCGCGTTCGCCGGTTTGAGGGGAGAGGGCAGAGTCGAAGAAAGAGGGAGAGAGAGACTAATCTGCCTCCGTTTCGCATGCGTTCGTATTCTCGCACTTTGGGCATCGTGCAGATGCCATCCGTTTTCCAGCGCTCATAAAGCTAATTTATCCTCCCGCGTGAGGGGGAGACGCCACTGCTGGCACCGTGCCAGGGAGCTTCAACGGCGACGGCGACGGCGGGGTGCCGGCCTAAGGAGCTTCGCTAGTAAAAAAGCGAGGTTAGAGGCCAGTGGCTTGTGATATAGGCAAACTCCGCGTTCGCTCTCTTTCGTCCTCGTTCGCTCTGTCGGTTACGCCTACGACGCCAGCGGCGACGACGCTCAACGCAGGAACGGGTGCCTGAGAGCTGCGTTCTGAAAGAGCATCCTCTGACTCC
>JALIZH010021889.1:0-2500 GCA_030522465.1 Rhipicephalus appendiculatus | reverse complement strand
CACGAAAAATGCTTCAAAAGCACCGCTAGGCTCGTCCTTTCTTTACCTACCCTCTCCCCCCTTCACAAAAACGAAAGAGAGGCTTAGGCTCACTTTTAGGGGCGAGAGCAGAGGCGCTGTAAAACCTGCCCGCCCCGTAAAACTCGTACCGTTTTAGTGCTCGTGTTTTTCATCGTCTCTTCTCATAGGGAATGCCATTGGAGGACTCAAACTTGAAATTCGTTTTAAACGGGGCGTTACCGTTATACGGGCGTCGGAGGCTTTATACTTAAATAGCGCAGCACGTACTCAGAGGAGGCGTCCTTACGTCCGTAAAAAAGGTAACTCTTTAAACGCGATCTCTCGCTTCCTTTTCGATAGCGAAGCAAAGCCTTAAACGACGGAGGCCATCAGCGTAGAATGTGGAACACGGAGAGTGAAAGAGAGGAGATAGGGGTGGTACAAAAGCCGAAAGGAACTTATTTCGCGTGTGCCCTGTTTTCTGGCGCGAGCGCGCGTTGCCGATATTGAAACGCGGTGAAAAGTTTGGCGTGCAACACTCCTCACGTTCTAGCTGGTGAGAAAAAGTTTGTACTACATCCAGGGTTGCCTTTGGGTGGACATGAAAAGGCGCCAGAACTCACGCCAAAAAGTAGCTAAAGTAGCCATGTCATTTGATATTATCGCCAAATTTGTAGTCATATAGAACAGAAGCGGTATTATCAGCAGAGTCTTTACTATAGATGAATAAATAAAACCATTTTGAATATATAAAACCACAAGTTTAAAGAAGAGCCATGGCGCCATCTGGAAATATTCGTCGCCAACGGGGTCCAAAAGTAGCCAATTTGGCGCAAAGTAGCCACCAATGGCAACCCTGACTACATCGTTGCTATGCTCGAAGCGTTGCTACTTAGGTAATCAAATTGATGTCGATATCGCCGATTTGTACGAAACGTTTGTTCAAACGTACAGTCAACTTCAGAAGCTTGTGGACCACGCGAACGGGTGGCCGTAAACTGATTTCGCGCTCAAACTCAAACACCGGAATCATGGAGTGTGACGTCGCGGATTTCATACCTTTCTGTTTTTGTGTGGATTCTGTCTCATTGACTACGTAACGTTTATCCGGAACTTGCGTAGACGAGTCACTCTCACCCCCTAGATTAGAATGTCATTGATTTTTACTGATAAATTGTGTATACCGCAAGCAGACGCCGCGAAAATTCGTGGCGTCATGGCGAATGAAATTACAGGCCTGAATGCCACCTTGACGTCACGTATATGAAAGTCATTTAAAAAATATTTAAGTCAATTTCGATCTTCTAAAATTTCACGAGACTCGTATATGTTATATCCCTGGTCTCCTTTGAAGTAAGATGTCGCTTTTTTTTTGCTTTGTACAGGTGTAAAGTACGTTACTCTTAGCAGGTGCCCTAAAAACATCTATGCCGTAACGATGGCTTGGTGCTGTAACTCGAAGTTGGCGTCGGCCCACGCATTTCTTTTCGCGCGTTTTCTCGATTTCGATGGGTACCCTTGCCGCAGGAGTTGTGCCCTCTTCGTTTTGAGAAAGATATCTTGCTCATACGAAAAAAAGTGCGCCTTTAACACTTTGGCTGGAATATAGCCACAAAGTTCCGTAATTTGGCTTATTCGCAACGTGGAGGCCATGGTGAATAATTTTCCTTCGTATAAATAGTTGAACACTAACCACTCGCAATGAATATTTTGCATGCACTATGCACTTAAATGAATTCAGCGAAAGTCACCGGCTGACTGATCTTGTTCAACAATAATTGTTACTCTGAAAACTTGCTATACTTTTCTGGAGTCCATCCTGTTTATTTTGATCGGTCGCTGAAAGAATAGCGTGACGTTCAGAAGGGTTGCTGTTCGGGCGAGTTGGTGTTTCATAACTGCAGAGTGTGTTAGCGCGAAACATACAGAAAAACAACCACGACACACTCTAAGAGATAAGTGGGTTAGCGCCTGTACGTCTCTTCGTGTGTGTATCATGGTCGCTCTAATGCGTGCTGCAGGAATGACGTGCCGTTAGAGGTGACAACAAATGCAGTTCGCCCCACCGCTGTAGCAGCTTGTGAAGTGCCCGTAAAACTGTTAAATTTACGGTGTTCGCAGTTGACGCTGTCAGCTCCAACGCGTCGCTGCTACGCCATCTAACCTGTCACTGCGGGGTTGACGCGAACAAGTGCCGAACTGCGAATTAGAAAATTAAATTAACGAACACTTCACTAGTGCATTCACTCCACGTAAAAGTCCTTACTGACGAGTTTTTCTTTTTTCTTTTTTTTCATGCTCGCAACTTACGGTTGGTTTGACGAGGGGTGACTGCCGCTAATGCACGCCGCTTGGAGCGAGTCCATTACTTAACACGACAGCGACGCTTCACTAAGCTCATAATATGGCACGAAGGGCCATGCAGCCCTTCCTCCATTACGCGCATTTTCGGTATAAACAAGCCTCCTCTACCGGTCACAACACGGTCTGCTGTCAACAC
>JALIZH010021888.1:0-45799 GCA_030522465.1 Rhipicephalus appendiculatus | reverse complement strand
TGTAGGCAAGTTTTAAGGAATTAATCGTGTAAATACGTTAAGAACAGAATAATCGGAAGTTGAAGATGAAGTCAGATATGCACACAGAGACAGCGACTTAGTATAACAACTGCTGAATCATTTACTCAAAGTTTTCAAGGAGCTAAATGAATTGCTGGAAGCTCTGTTTCGAATATGGGAATAGTATAATCCTGGAGGCGCTATGTGCATAACCAAGATAAAGCTTTTGAGAAAATGTCCACTCACGCTTTCTCTTCACACACGGATGCATCAGTGACAATTACATAATCCATTCCCAATTGAAGTAAATGGTCGTATACAGGCTATTACACATCTAAAAGGTATGAGTTTGGCATTAAATTGGAATATAACATCAAATCCAATTTTCGTATTGGCCAGTGGTTTATCCACACAGACGATGCTTAACCTCTTCGTTCCGCCGGTTCGTGTGGCCACAAAACTATCATGGTCATGAACGACCTGCCAGGCGCAGCTGAGCCTAGCGCGTGCGACGCAATAATTCTTCAGCAGAGCGATGAATTGGGCTAGTTGGTGGGGGTTCATGATTTCTTGTGGCGCTGCAGATGACGAGACAAGTACGATACAGTGACTACAGGACAGGTGCTGTGCAAAGTCACAACTGCTTTATTCACATCTTGCGAAGTGTCAAATATAGGTCAACAATCAGATAGGATGGATGGGTTGAAGGGCGGGACATGACGAAAAAGACTAAAAGTAAACAAAGAAAACGCACGCATATGACATATGCCATCGTAAGCGCACACGCATTTTCCGCAGATCAGCGTACGTCACTTCCTAGAAATTTTATTTCTGCCTGCGTTAAATGTAACGAGGGTGTGCTGATGCATTCCTCTTTTACAGCTAGGATGAAAAGGGCTTCTTTTATCTCCCTGGTGTCTTTGTCACCACCACGTGCTAGCAACGTGGTTTTGCGGAAGTTCGGCGTGCAAGAATATCGTTTGCAATGTGCCGCGAGGTGACCAGCTCCTTGTAATTGCTGGCAAGCGTATCTGTGTTCCATTGCACATCCAGTAGACGTTCTAGGATATTTTGAAATCGTCATTGTCACGCGGACGAATGATCCTTTTCTTGCGGCGTGGTTGAAAGCAATGCGCACGGGGCCCGATCATGCTATCGCGTTCTATGTACTCTTGAAGGCGAAGCTCAAGCGTCCTCCAAGTTTTTGTGTTTGCAGGAGGATTCTTGCATTCTCAGTGAATGTGATTCCAGGCAGCCTTCATGCAGTTGCAATGTCAGCACTTTGGTTGAATTTAATCTCGGTAAATTTGATATAGCCGATGAGGGCTGGGGAAAAAAATCTATTTAGATTTGCCTCCAGACCGCAGGCTCTACTCTTGTCAGGTTTGTATACTCATCCGCGTACGTCTTGCGATTCAGAACTTCAAATGAAAATGACATTTTTTTTCTGGCTTCCTTGATCGTTTTTCCTTTTGTGGGCTTGTCAGCATATTTTGCGGGCGTAACATGGGTACAGGCAAGGGTGGACTATAATCATGCATTCCGGGATTCTGAGGTGATTTGCACATGTGCTGGCGAAAAAATTAACGTTGGTTACAACAGGAAGCGGAGTGAAGGTATCTGCAATGTGCGGCGTTTGCCCTGTCTGTCTTTTTTTCCTTTCGTACGTGCTATTTGTTTCGAGTCGTAATCTCTTTTCTAAAGCCATGTGAGAGCGAAGTTACGATTCTGCTCCTCGAATAAGAAAGTTAGCCAGTGTAGTGGTTGCTTGCCAGCAGCTTTGAGGCAGTAGCAGACGTTGCGCCAGGACTCATCCCAACTAATCCCAACTAGGGTGCCTCGATGCGCTCGTTCGCCTCCGCTCCGTTCAGGGTGGAGACAAGCGCGTCGTCTGCTACAGCGGTCGCCATTACTGATCCCAATCGTCAATGCGCGCACTGCCAACGCGCGGATTCGCGGCCTTCTGCTCCCGAGTAAAGGCACTTTGTGCTGAACTTGCCTTCGCAAACACAAAATCATTCACGGATGTTGCTAGTTACAGGTTTGTAGGCACGCATCACAACAATTAATCCAATGTTTTGCGCCCAGTGGTGTTGCAGAGCGTAATGACCCTCACTGCCGGCGCGGCCGCTGGGCTGTTGGCTGCGGCTGAGTGGTGCACAGCTGCTTTGGATCACGGAGAGCTGCAGACATCACTATTCACTTTTCTATTTTGCGGGTGTATACGCTCGTGTGTATTTTCTTTTTAAATTTTTTTTTTGAAGGCTCGACAGGTTAGCTTTATTCAGGCAAGTTATAGGGATGCGAAACACTGTCTATTAAAAGCAGTAATGGAAAGGCATCATTCCCGGGACTGCCGAAACGAAAAGCGGTGCAGTAATGCGCCTACCATTAAGGCGCAGAATATATGCTTTCGTGTACGTCTGAATGTATTCCTGCTCGAATTCTCAAAGTTAGACACGCAGTATTGAGACGCCGAGCATAAATGTCCCCGCCTTTCTTAATTTGAACAAGCAACGCACCTAGGGAAGAGAACGAATTAGCGAAATATAAAAATGTGAAGATAGCACCTGCAGATTCGACAGTGACACTAAATATGTAGTGATAATAAATTTAAATGAAATATATCGGAGCACGACATTTCCGTCCCATTCCTAATTACGGGCTCGCTCAGGCAAGTTTCGGTTCTATGTCTGCTAACTGGTCCACATGCACCAGTGACAATGAAGTACATGTTAAGTAAGCTTGGATATAACTATGAAAATGCAAATTAGGCTTTGTACAGCTGTAGGCAGGCGGTCGTATGGTCTTTTGCCACAATCTCAGGGTAGCACTCAGTGCACAGTAACTCCCCTCCATCTAATTGTTTAAGAAAACCATCATCATGCGAATATTTTTTTTTGTTAGTGCTTGTATGGTTGTGCGCGAAAAGTGATTGTGGTTGCCTGTGAGAGCTCGCTTTCTCTTGCAACGGACTACCTGCAATAATAACTTATTTTGCATTACGCCACGCGATCTCTTGCAAATTGACGCCAAAATGGTATATCAGCACTACGCTGATCCATTTTTCGGAGGAGTTGAAAGTGACGTTTGAAGCTAAAAATCTTCTCTACATGAGTACAAAAATGGAAAACTGATAGAATCTTGGGGTCATTTCGTTGGCGCGGAGAAATGTGTTACCAGAAATAAACACCTTTTTTTTAACGCAGGCTCATGTGACGTTCTTACACAGCTAGCATATTTATAGCTTTTCTTATCACTAAGCCCGAGAGGGGAAGCAATCACCGGAATTCAGACAAGCTTTCACTCTGGTTTGCAAGTTTTAATAAAACATTACTGAATGCAGTTGCAACCTGTGACGAGTGGGTGAACTGTGGCCCTAAGCTATGCACCAAACGAATTCTGTCCTCACGTCAAGTTGGCTCCGGCGCATGTCTTGCTGGCATTGCCATTAGCATGTCTCACTTCCAATGGACGGAGGTGTATGCGCAGCCTCATTCTGGTGCTCATTCATGAGCCTCATTCTATGAGCAGCTTCCAAACCGCTTCCTTGTGTTCGTCGCAGGTTGTCAAGTCGCACCGCAGCATTTTGTTCAGGTACGTTCTCACAGCTTGTACAGGAGACTTCATGCTAACCAAGTTGTCCGTCCAAGCAACGATTCCCTTAAAATGCTCCTCGCATGCCTTCAACAAGCTCATGACCTCAGCACTCGGGTAGTGTAGGTTTGCACCATCTTGGACATATTCTTTTAGTACCGTAAGATACGCATGCTCACTGTCACTCGAGCCAAGAACAGCTACCTTCACTCGAGCCTAGAACAGCTACCTTTCAATAAATTTCATGATGCCTTTCAAAAGGAATCTGCCAAGGTGGAATAAGATACTGCACTCCGCCGACGTCAGGGCTTCGATGAAAAGAATCTCGGCGTCATCGATTTCATCAACTTCCTTGTCTGGATGCTCCCGAATGCCTTGCAATAGCAGATCAACAATTTATTCTGAAACATCAATATCATAGCTGGTGGTTGCTGGTGTGTGAAAAAACTGACTAACACTCACAAGCTTTAGCGAACATTTCATGTCATATGCATCTGGTACAGGCTTCCTCAATCGAACGACAGAAAGGGGTTTTCAAGGCAGTCCTGCAACATTCTGCTTGTCAGCAGGAACTTGTAGCCTTCAGATTCCAATGGAATGGCTTGAAGACGAAGAAGAACTGTTGTCGTTATCATGAGGCCTGCCTGTGATGGCTTCCATTGCGAAGTGTTACCCATGTGCATTCCTTGAATTGTTTCAAGTGCCAGATGGAGCGTTCTGACGGCGGCGTGGTGCTTAGTCGCATCTCGAAGACTCAACGCTAGTGACGGATGCCGTGAAGACATCAACGCGTACCATTTCGAAATCAGCTCCAGAAACCACGCGGTGGTTTTGGCTTCGAGGGCTCCAAGGTTTCCTCCCTAATAAGGTAGCGAATCGCAGAGGGAGCTTCACGAAAGAACTGCACTGCGATACCGACCTTCATACCGGTAAAGTGCCCCGTACTCACGTGCGCTTCGGAAAGCTTCGGTGCAACTTTCAGCTCTCTTTCTTTGTCGTATTGCAGCACAGCATGCACATGCTCTACTTTCACCTCTTTTGAAGGCAGCTGATGTTCAGACACAGTTGCGTCGCTCAGTGAAAAAACATGAGAATTCAAGAGCTGGTGCTTAACGTTCTTTAGCACGTGGGCGGCATCTGCATTAAAAAACAACTCATTCCCTTCAAAGCAAGGATGGGGAATGGAGCATAGTGTATGGAATTTCTGTGGCTAGCAAAACCTAGCTCGCGCCACATGGCTCTATTCGCCGCTCCCATGTCTGATGTTACTACACGGACCCTCAAAAATATTTCTGAGCAAATGTGCACAATCTCTATGGCATAGTCTTTAAGAGGAATGCCATCGACGTGGCTACCGGGGAAGTGATATGCAATCACTTGCTTCCAGCGTTGGTTTAAGCCTCCTATCATGAAAACCAGCGCATGCCGAGCGGGTTCATCTGGATTTGAAGGCATCATCACTCCTCCCAGCACAACATCTTCCCCTCTGTCAAGCTGAAACCCTTGAGCAATTTCCATTTCGTCCAAAAATAATACGCAATCTCTCTCAATGTCCTCCATTGCTTCTGCTTTCACCTTTAGAATATCAATGACGTCAGCAAAAATACCTGGCAAAAACTTCAGCCCTTGGAGGCGACGACCAAGAAGTCCTTTCTGAAGGCAGTGGATAGCCTAGACGTCTTAAGTTCTATAGCCAGGTGTTCCACAAGAAAATTTTATTTGGAGACCCTGCTTGATCGTGTGGGGCGACCAAGTTTTTGCCTTGACTGCTCCTACATGAAAGTGCACGCAGCTGGTCCTCGTTTAGAAATTGTACTCGCTTCTTGAAGTTCCCTATAGTATTTTCTAGATTTTGAACTTTCTTTTTCAATGCTTGGATAGTACACTTGGCCTTCTTGTGAACTTCTTGTAGCTGCAGGTAGTTTTTCGTTAAATCTGCAAGCTGTTTCTTCAACTCGGAGCATGAAGCACTAGATGAATGGAGCTCACATTCACTCCTGTTTGACGAAGCGGGAGATGTACTTTGATTATACCCTGTAACTGGCGCAGTTAGCGCTCGGTTGTTTTCAGGGGCTGTTTGATGCCCATTGTCTTGTTCGTCAAGCACTTCACTACTGTCTTCTAATGGCGGGTGCGTAGCGTGCTCGGCTGCAGATGCTGAACCGGCAGTCGGAAAAATGCAAGGCTGCTGTTGCGCCATGTTCCCCTCTGATGGTGCAGGTGGCACATCAGGCCCAGCTCTTTGCTTTGGAGGTTTTCTCTGGCGGGGCGGAGCTGAAAAGCAACGTATAAAGGGAATTAAAATAAGCCTGTTGACAGTTACAGCTGTCTGGAAAGTGTATTTCATCAGATTGAACCAAGGTTGAAGCGCTGTTGGCAACTATAGAGCAGGCATATCACATATTTTAATTATCGTGATCTTCCATTATTACCGCAAAGAAAATACCACTCGGCCAACTCAACATCCTTTCGAACCCAGCTCTAATACTCGGCTGGAGCCGATAATCAGCTTATATTCAAAATCATTGAAGATTACGTAAGTGAAAACATGATACTACACCTCTGAAAGGAAAAACACTTGGAGCGGCGTTTGCCTTCAACTTCTTCCACCCATCGGCACGATGCTGCTCGAAGCTGCTTTCTTCAAAATGAGCCTGCGTGTTAATGAGATATGGCGAGCTTAAGCGCTCGTTGTGCCGAGAGAGAATGTTGTCTACATAGCAAAGCCACATTTCCAGAGTGCCACACACACAGCATTTCCCAACATCCATCAGTGATAAATTTGCTGACGTCAGAACCCCGAGGTCTACTCGCTGTGCTTGGTGTGCTTGGAAATCGTACAGCGAAAGTACGATTTCCAAGCACACCCGGAAAGCAAAGCTAAATTTATGAGAACGGTTCAAACACGATTGACCAGTTCGCTCAACGTTCGATCCTGTTAACGTGCGACAAGTGCACGCTAAAGAGGCACCAAGACGCAGTCAAAACCACACACATAACTTGTAATAGTCTAATCTGTGACTGCGTTGCTAGTAATATACACGCCGTTTCAAAAATCATCCCAAAAGTACCCGACGTAGCAAAGGAAAGGAGAGAGGAAACAACAATAAAGTTTCCAATACTCACACTGCATACACGAGATGCATTCGTCGGCTGCCACTTGTCACGCTTTATTCTCACTGTCCATAAAAGTCTTCTTTTTCGGATCCCTTGGGAAAGAAAACAGCTTCCATCCATTCCTAGAATGGTTCGTGCACTGTGGCACGCAACATCCAGTCATCTTGCGGGACTCGCGACGAATCAGACGGGCGACAAGGCGGCAGGCGCTCCGTGCACGCTTAACCCTTTATTGACGAGACATTAAATAATTGAAGAAATCATTTATTTCTTATAGATTTGTACTTAATATAGGACTAGAATGCACACTTTGCAAGCACAAAAATTTGCTACGTTTGCTTGCCTAGATCTAGCTTTGTTGCCTGTGGGCAACACTAGGCATGAGTCCGAAAGCATGCTTCACTGCATGACCCTACGGGTCAGTGTTGAACTGCTGGAGGCACTCTTTGCCTGGCGTGAAACAGAGATGTACATTGCACTTCCTGCACATTACCCGTGTGATACCTGTGCATTTTGGATATTTGCAGCGGCCTTTCTTTTGGGAGAACGTTGGGAGGTGATCAACTGTGTCCAGCCTGATCTCTTTGCTCGGAACAAGAGCTGCTGGTCCACGCCGTTTCTTTGCCTGCAGTTCATTCTCCACTCTTGATGGGGCAAAAGGTCGCCTTCTGGAGGGTGTTGCAACCTTTCCTTGTTGCCTCAGCGCGCACGCAATATCCGCTTTGAAGGAGAGGAGGGTCATTTGCTCTTTGCGTGGCACGTCAGCGGCGGTGGTATCTCGGCGGTATAGGAGCCAGCAGCTCACAACTACTACATCCAACAGATGAAAGAATAGCCGCCTGTACCATTTTTTCGATCTTAGTTGGATGCGGTAAAGTGCCACGAGCATGTCCATGAGGTCTACGCCACCCATAGATTCATTGTAGACCGCTACAATGGCAGGACGAGCACGTTCACTGTTGTCCGTGTCTTTTTGTCAAAGCGCTTGACAGGTTGTTCCGGCGATGCAGAAGCAAATGAGGATAGTAGGGCCACGTTGTCAAAGTACAGTACTAGTTGTCAAAGTACAGAATGTAGTTGAGGTCACGTGGCACTACACTCGCCATTCGGAAAACGATGTTGCCACTGGCGCCGATGTCTGGAAAACCCGGCTGAGGTAGAATCTTTCCTGTGTATACCTCAAAGTTGTACATGAGTCCGCACTCGTCACAGAGCAGGAAGAGTTTGTAGCCCCATTTCTTGGGCTTGTTTGGCAAGTATTGCTTCAGTGAGCTGCGGCCTTTGAAGGGGACTAGCTGCTCATCGACACACAGTTTTTGTGATTTCGGTAATTCATGGCATTTCGCGACCAGATGATCTAGTAAGGGCCGTACTTTGTAGAGCCTGTCGTGCTCTGGGTCATCCTTGTCGGGTTCCTCCTGGTTGTCGTTGAAATGCAGGGACTGCTTCAATTCCTCCCATCTGTCCCTCGTCATGGTGTCGGCAACTTGACCGATACGGAACCTCTCGGACCAGTACATCCGCGTTTGGGGCAGCTTCATAATGGACATAGTAAGCACTATGCCCATAAACTGTTCTAAATCATTGACAGTCATGGATGTGACTTTGTTGGGGTTCCTCTGAGCACTGTATAGTGATGACTGCTCACAGATGAGAGACAGGAAGTCCATGCCAAAAATTCTTCTGAAATAATCGATGGGGGGACTCCACCGGCGATGGACACGGAGGCACATCTTTCCACTCTGGCATGGCACGACCAGCTGAGGCTTGGACAGCGCTCCATGTAGGATGATTTTTCGAAGGCTTGGTAATCTCGTCAAGTTCATCGTCAATATCATCTCTGCTTGGGGTGCTAGACATCTCACCTTGGCAGTCCCCTGAGAGAGCTGTAAAAATTCAATAGAAAGTGAATGCGACATGAACCTAGAGCTGAAGAAAAAGCATGCAAAATTATAAAATGCTACTTGACATATCCATCTGAATTCGCAATCACTGACACAAACTAAAAAAAAAAAGTCGGCTAGAGATGGCAGCGTCTCAAGCACGCGACGCTAACTTTTCATGGGCCGCGCAAACGGGGCACCAGACTTCCGGGCGTCTCACGTACCTAACGGCGTCTGTCGACAGTAGCGTCCACGGCTTCACGAGGACGCCGATACAACCAGAGTGGTTAGACGATATGATCAAGACACAGTGAGGGTTAGTCGTTACATCTCCGAGTCCCAACGTGGAAAAAAAAACGCGTTACCAGCCAAATACGCCAATCCCCCCCCCCCCCCCCCGTCTCTTTATCGCACCCTTTCTCGAGACGGAACGGTACTTGCATCTTGAATGCTTGAATACTTCTGGCTATTTCAATAATAAAATACTTACATGCCCGGGCTGAACCAACATTTTCTGGTTCGTCGTCGCTCGATTCCAGGTCCGAGTCATCGCTGTATTCGGGGGGCACCTTTGCGGCTCTTTTACCGTAAAATGCACCCGGGTCCATAATTAGTGCCTAGGGATGGGTCCTTGTTTCCTGCACGATACCGTTCAGCGTTCATGCTAGCGTCGCAGACAAAATAGCACGCTCTGAGCAAAGTCACCACACCATTCACTGAGCGGCACGAGAAACGCGGCGCAGTGCCTGGTGTTGCCTATGGGCAATGCTAGCGTCGCAGACAAAATAGCACGCTCTGAGCAAAGTCACCACACCATTCACTGAGCGGCACGAGAAACGCGGCGCAGTGCCTGGTGTTGCCTATAGGGCAACAAACACGCGACGCGACGCTGTGGGCACAAATTTTGATTCACATTTGTATAAATCGACAGAGAGCAAGATACAGCGTTCTCCTAAACAACTGTGAAATGATAGAAAGAAAGAAGAGTGCTTACCACGAAATTGGCGTTTGCAGGTTGACGTGGTGTCGTCTCACGCTGTGCAGCAATTCGCGCGCCAAACTTCTTTCTCTTCTTCCACGATTTTCGACTTGCTTCACGAGGGGCGCCACACATGTTCATGTAACATGGTTGTGGGCAGAGCTTGGGCAATAAAGCCCCCGAAACCGAAACTCCGCGGGGAAAAAAATATTTTCTGGTATGTTGCCTGTGGGCAACACTCGTCAATAAAGGGTTAATAAGAGCGCGGCGTGGGCTAAAACATGGCGGACGCGCGAGGCGAGGCGGTGTCGGCCCTTTCAAAGAATGGCCACACTCTAAGCGGGGGCGCGCGCATCGAGGCACTCTAATCCCAACTAGAGTTCCTGTATATGCTACCTTTCGGTAGCAGAGTTGCGCATCTGTTTTCCAAACGCCGCTAGCAACCATGCATTACGGAGAAGCTGATGCACAGGCCACGCCTGGAAAACATGGCCGCGCCGCCGAAAAGCGGCTGCCGTTCACCTAGAAGGCACTGTCTCCTGCCACCCGGTGGCAGGAACGCTTAGGTGGGGAAAACGTTCGGCTCACCCATATAGCCGCTTAAAACCGGCTTGACTTGGCTTGAAGTGTATGATTAGGCAATGGATTAGGCGGCGGTAGAATCGTTTGGCTGAAAGACTGAAATCATGCTGAAAGGTCTTTTAGGCGGTTTAGGTCATAGAGTTTCTCACTAACTTGAGAGAAACTCTATGGTGGTTCCGTTCATTTTAGGCGTGAGGTGGTGGTTATTTCTCCGTGGTGGATGTTGGTTTTGACCGAGAGCTGTGTGCATTAGCAAGAAGCGCTGACGTGGTCGCATTGTGTAAGAGTGTTAAAGAAAGTGATTCATGTGCAAGTCTTGCCGCTTTTGTTAGTTCCTGCGATGTCGCCGTGTTTAGTCGACGCTGATGAGCGCAGGGAGCTTCTCCGCGGTGCTTAGTAGTTAACGCCAATCTCCCGACGTGTTCGCCGCCCAAATCCATAAGCAATGATAACGAGCTGTACGAGCGTGAAATAAAAGCGAAGTGGTATGCGATTTGTGAATGCCTGTTTGACGAACAACTATAGTATTGTGGCGTACGTGGACGTGTGCTAAGTCCGTGTGTTGCGTGGATCGATCGCTTACAGTTGGACTGTCGTTTGCGCGAATTACTTGAACCAACACTTTTATTTAAACTCCGTCTTGCGTAACTGCGCCAGACAGATACGAATGTGCTAGGTGGAAGCGACGGGATATGAACAAGCGTTCACCCGACGTTATTGTCCGAGTAGCTTATGCTGTCACCGATGCTGACAATCGGTTTTCTTAGCGGTGTCTCTTTAGGTAGGTGTATAAAAATACAAAAAGGAAATAAAATGGAAAATTTATTGCTGGGAACATTGTCTAGCTTAAACTGCCGACCCGAAACGTCTTTCTAAAAGTTAACATTGCCGCAACGCAGTCGTGTTATGCAACGAAGTGCACGCAGTGTATTGCGGTAAAGCATACGTTGTGCGCGCGTGTGTGTATAAAATGGAAATTTACCACTGCCATTAGGCCTCGTGTGTGGGCGTTAATTATACACGCGCCGTCCCCTGTCTCATTAGTGGAGATGCGGTGGACAGCATCGCCACCAACTTCAGCCTTTGTAACGAGCCCATATCAATTTACCCTGTAAAAAGACATTTTGTGACAAGCAATTGGCAAGGAAAGTTCTAGTTTGTTGCAGAACTAATTCAAAATTTGTGCATGGCCCATTCAAAGATATGCAAAATACCTATGACAGACTCCAGTCGTACTCCAGATTTCTTGCCATCACATATATGCTCCAAATTGAAAATGATTATTAGCAAATATATGCTCAGGCTAGGTACAGGAAATGCCCAACCATATTTCATTAACTTTCTTTGAAAAGTAGTAGCTCATGGTTCACTTTATCAAGTTCTTTCGAGTAAGCAAGGAAAATAGTCATTCAAGAATAGTAAAAAATTATACGTCCAGTTTGTCAATGAAGCAAGTTGAGCTTTGCGAGAAATTAATTTCTGAAAATTATGCTGTGCTAGAACTAAGAGCAAGGTGGTTTCAGCAAACTTGTGGTGACCCAAGATGATAGCACGTGTTCATGCATCTTACATGGGCTGCTTGTTGGCAAGAGGGGGTGGTAATTAGGCAAGTGACTTTCATCGGATGTGGAGATGCATCGTATTCCTGGTCATCAAGTCTTAAAAAGATGGCTATCAAGGGGATGCTGAAAATTACATTAAGGGATGAGCACACAGCAGTACTTAATAAAGCCTCTATTTAATGGGGTTAGCACTGGGGCTAGCAGGTATCTTAAACGAGCTGGTCACTTTTAGTAACACCTCGTAGGTCAATAATTATTGGGTTCACAGCAAGGTAGGATTTTGCGAATGTCGGATTTAGTAGTAATGAAATTATTGAAAATGCGTTGTTAATGCCTGGACAGTCTTATTGCAGAAAAAGGTTTCCACCAGGATGAATTTACTTTTGCTGATGCTTCCGGTGGCATCACTGCAGTTTATATTCACTGGTTTCATGTACCCTATATCAAGCACCAGTGACGACACGACAATCTGGTTTTTCTAAGCTTAATTTACTGATTAAAAAAAGATAACATCAAGGACCTACATGCTTTCTTATGGCTTAGTCAGGCACACCATAGAGGTTATTTGTGACTGTTTAGTGAATTGTATAGGGGAGGTGTGTGTGCAGAACATCATATATATATAGTAACCTTTTAATGCCCTAGCATTGTTTGTGTAATGCTCGAAGCCTCTTTTTTATTAAAAATTGCTACTGAGCAAACAAGTAGCAGCACCAGGTCTGGCCCTTGGGTAAAGCAGGTGGTAAGAGTGAGATCAATCTCAAGCCCTTCAGGAGCACCCACTGAAAGAACTAGTACCTATATAGGGCAAAAACTTCCAGTGCACCAAGAAGGGGATGGGAGAAGGGTGCAGGTTAACATTCCAAGAGGGCATCTTCTGCCCATCATCCTTCCCTAGCCACAAACTTGTACAGCCAATGTTTATATAAGACTCCTACTAACATGAGACAGACTAGGTACAAATGTTGCTTCTATATCGCAAGATGGCACATCAGACCTTTTCAGAATTCCCTCACCGCAAGCCCCTACATTTACTTAAAAATCTTTCCTTGCATGGCGTCCGTCTCTTTTTCCCACACATTTGCTGCAAGCAAAAGTATGCAGCTTGTCACAGTCTAGCTGGTGCCACACAGGGATAGCTGAGCATGGCTCCAGCCATCGTGATGTGTACTCCACACGAGCTGTCGGATACTGTAGAATCATAGATGGAAATAATGACCTGCTTGTGTCACACACCTGCACAAGATTTTGACAGAGACATTAGTTCTGGCAATGCTGCCGTGGTCGTAAGAAGGTACACCCTCAGGAACACCACGGCAAAGCAAGGTGAGGTTCATGTTGAATATAATATTCCACTTGTAAACAATGGTAATATAAGTAGGTACTCTTGCATTCACTTATACTGTCAGGGATCACATCATTTCGCCCGACTGTGATCTCTGTTACCTATCACCTGAATAGTTTTCCAGGTTGGTCACTGTACAGAAAGAAAAAGTTCTTTGTGGGAGCACCACATTTTAAGCTCACAAGACTCCACTGAAGCACTTACAACATATGCAAACAGTAACATCTTAAATGTCAGCACTTTTTGTCCTAACAAAGGTAAAAGGGTTGTTATCTTCAGGCTGTGATCTTACAGGAGCTTTAGCATGTACTCTGTGGTGATCTTGAGTCAACGATGCCACATAGAATAAATAGCTTAACAAAGCTTAACAAAGCTTAACAAAGCTGTACTCGGCAAGATGGTGCGTGACTTCAGGGAGGTAATAAAGTGGAGAAGTGCACTCACATAAGACACAGGACATGTGTTAACTTCCATCGGTCTTTTTTTGTGGCTTTGCCAGCAGATATGTAAGGAAACACAAACATTCATCTAGCGTCAAGAAACATCACAAGATAATGCTCAAGAAACTTTTCTGGCTTTCTATGTTTCAACGGACGTGTCACCAATACACACGTCACTTCTTTCCCAGCATAAAATGCTTCCAACAGTTCACATGCCATACTATCACAACCCCTGCCTGGAATCCTTATCTCATATTTAATATCAACTGTGCTCTGCCACTGCAACAATAAGCCAGATTTGTCCGTCCCCTAAGCCTGTAAGTCCAACCCCCTTCCACCCTCCCAGTGATCAGAGGCCAGATGGGTCAATATATTAATCACCTACCTACACAACTATGCTTGTCAAACGTGAATACTATATGTGAACCATACAATTACTTTGCAAAAAAAAGTGTAGTACAAGAACTTTTTATGAAGGCCTTGTTAAATTATTTTATGATCATGGCACAGAAGCCTTCTCTAGGAAACATGTAAAACCAACAGAATTATACACACCAGGAAAATTCCGACACGACAAATATAATAAGCGTGTGCAAATATTCAATGATTTAACATACCGAATAGAATATTGTAGTATTCGATCCAGAAGCTATTATTCGTAAAACTGAATATTTTTTTAATACATGCTTTACTAATGTTTCGAAATGTTAAGTGCACCAAAAATAACGGAAAATTTGGGTAAAAGTGTGGTTGTATTTATCCCTGCTGCAGATTATAAGCACAAACCATGAGAGCTTATGTAGTGCAGCTAGCTACTTCGCTCTAGGAAAGTGATTTTATCAGCTATACAAGGATCACTTGCCCTTTTTTAAGTGTTCTGACAGTTTCAAAGGGCCTGACTATTTCCTACTGATGCTGTACTTCTGCTTTTAAAATTTCTAGGAGTCGTTAGCTGTAGCTTCGTGGGTGGGTCAGACAACTGACTTTTACTGTACCTGTTTTTTTTTATTGTGATGGAAATCATACCGACAACAGGGAAAATGCGATGAAACATTTTATGTCAAAATTTGTTACCAATGGAGTCTTATATGCATCACATGCTGAAACAGTGGCCGATTGCCAATGGGTGTATTAGCACCAGATTCTGCCATGACAGAGCACATGCGCGAAACACCTGAGAGACACCATATGCATGCACCATGGTTAAATGAGGTTTTTAGTTTCCGTGAAGGAAGCTAGGGCCACTTCTCAGCATCAACTTGTTTTACTGCGTAATGAGCAAAGAAGAAAATGAGGATGCGTTTTTATATACCGACTGTAATTTTAAGCCCGATTAATGGTTGTCTGAGCAGCAGCAAGCAACATACAGCAATTTAATGACTCCAAAACTCGGTACTAAGGCTTCACCACCAAGCAGCACCATGGTGCGGCTGCTGCGATTTTCAATCTCCATTTAAAAATACTTATCCTACTCAAATTGCGAAAGGGTGCTCGATTCCATCACTACAATTCTGGGTCTTTCCAAATACACAAAGGTCCATATACACGTTCTGGCCAGTTAATTGTCAGTCCTCTTAAGAGACATAAATGTGAAAGCCATGATGTTTGTTAGTCTAACAAGGGACCTAGAGATTCCAACATCACAAGAATTTAATTTGGTATAGACTGTAAAAGTTAACATTCAATCAATACGTCATACATTCTTAGCCTTCTATGACAATTTTTGTTCATTCCAAGTGAACATAAGAAGTGGTGTGAGTGGCCCATCATATGCCACGTCGCCACCCATCCTGACTCTCCCCATTTGGTTGGGCACCTTGTGTTCTCAGACACAGCTTTGGTTGCAGCAGTGCTGTTTCAGGACATTTTGCATTTGCAGTTCTTGTTTTTTTTCTTGTACCATTATTTTCTGTACTATGTGCTTTTTAAAAAGCCTTAAGTATGAGGGCTACCTTTCTTTTTTTTTTCAAAGCCCAATCGGTTGTAAAAATAGAACCACAGTGAAATTCAAAACTGTTTTATTTGGAACATTTATACATACTTTCCCGGTACCTCTCTACACTGTTGCAACTCCCACTGAGACATTTATCACAGCGTGGCATAAACTTTACTACGCATGCCCTGGCCAAAGGTGAGGGCTTAGTAAAGTTACTTTACTGTGTACTATATGTAAAGTACTAAATAAAGTACTTTACTATGCAGATCAGTTATACTAGATACTTTACTATGCTGATAGGTCAAGAGGATACGTTCATATGTCCTCGCCTTTGGCAAGGGCATAGTAAAGTATTTGCATAGTAGTGTATTTGCTAGTTGGTTATACTTGAGGTTTGCCATATGTCGAAGATAGAAAATTATCATCATGAACCAGCACACGCTGTCTTCGTCGTCTTCTTCCTCTTCAGCTTCGCTCCCATAACAGGTGCGCCAATTTATCTGGCACAGCATGCCATAACTCTGATGGGTGGGAGAACGAGTATAGAGAGAAATAGAGAGAAATTCTCGGCGAAAAAGTTTCTTGGTGAGGCGAGATTCAAACCCGCGGACCAACGATCCCAAGGCAAGTGTTGTCACCACTCAGCTATCAAGTCACGTTAGCAGAGCATAACGTAGCCTTGTATAGTATAGTATGGCAAGGGGGTCCATAGGAAAGGGTAGTGAGGATGAGAAGTAGAAACGTGAGTGCAAGGAGAAAGGAAAGGAGGAGGCAAGAACGAGGACAGGTATATATATATATATATATATATAGTGATGGAAATAGTATGAGATAGAAAAAGAAGGAAAGAGAGATCGATAAATATACATAGAGAGAAAGGGAATAGAAAAAGATAGAAGGAGATAGAGAGGACGACTACAGAGAGAGAAAAAGAAAGGGAAGAGAGAAAAATAACTTAAGAAATAAACAGAGACAGAAAGAGATAGAAAGGAACAGTCACAAAGAAAAAAAGAGAAAGAAAATGGGAGCAAGAATATTGGGTTGGGAGAGAGAGCTAGAGGTGGGAGGATAAAAGCCTAGCCAAGCTTATCAACTCTGCAGTGACCCAGACTTGCGCGTGAAAGAGGCGCTATACAATTTTTTTTTCAAGGTCCTATGCATGCAGTCACGTAATCAAGGCCATAGTGAAAGCTTGATGTTGTTGGCGCACTGCAGATGTGTTGCACAGATATGTCCATCCGATCGCGCGAGGCCGCAGTTGTGAATTCTCAGGGGTACTCAAACATGCCTCCAACAATTCTCCCACCAAGTGTGAAGTGTGTGGTGTCATTTGATTTCATGCATGCATGCGCAATGCAGCCAAAAAATTCATCGATATCGCTGAGTGACTAATATGCATGGTCGAGCTTTCATGATCGATCGCGAGTGACTGCAAAGTGCAGCAAGAGCTGCAGGAACTGTGAAGCGCAGAACGCGTGTATAGACAATCACCAGACAACGAGCGTCGTACAGAATTAGCTGAATATGCGCTAGGCCTTCTATGCTGAGGACATATGGCAAAGTTCGTATACCAGGTTACGATCAATACCTCAGTTGCAGTGACGACCATATAGAGGGCCAGCTGGAATGTGTATATAAATGTTTCAAACAAAGATATATAAGTTGTTCAAAACATAAACACGTATCTATTAGTTTTATGCCATCGTGATTCTTATGAGGTGCACGCACGTACGTTTTCTGGGTTAATCACTAGTGTTTATTTTAATTGCCGCACATAGGGTTTCGCGCATATAATCGCAGGGAAAGAGTATGTTGAGCGGAAGAGAAGATTTAAAGGGCCTGCGACACTTTTTCTGCATAGTCAGAAAACGCTGTCGATCGGTAATCAAGACTCTGAGAACATGCGCGGATTATTGCGCAGTGGCCTTTGTCACGAATTACGGTCGGACCCGGGCAATGGACTCGGTCAAGACTCGAGTGTGAGAACAACACATTTAATAAAGAAGGGCACAGCACACTAAGAGATATACATATATACAAAATCGCATAACTGCCAGATAACAACCCTACTCAAACCCAATTACAACAAAAATCAAACGTCCTATCGAAAGTCTGAAAACCCTCGCCTTAGTCCAGCTGGTGCTTGGGGCCGGACTCCTCGATGTCGTCGACTTGACTTGGCTCGCTGCCAAAGTCCCGTTGGTCCCGTTTGTCGTCCTTGTTGTGTATTCCGCTGCATATGCGTCGGTCGTTGCCTGGGCGGACAGGTCGTCCTCGCCGACGCAAGTCGCTGCTGGCTAGGCCTCTTCACTGTTGGCTGCTTCACCCGGTGTGGCGTTCCACTGACGACGTGGCACTCCGGGGATTGACCTGGGTGGCTCGCATCCGAAGGGGGCTTGCGACGGAATGCTCGTACTTGCTGGGCGCGGCTGCGGCATCACCGAGGAGCCTCCTTTCGACTGTCGTCGACTCCGCCGGCCACCTCGGGACGCCCGCGTCTCAGACCGTAGACCCGAACACCCGTCGCTCCCGTCGCCGGAACATGAGCTGGCGATGCGTCCTTCCACAGCCGAGTCCACCCAGACAATGCCAGCTCATCACATCTTCGTCTTTCTCCTTGACTCGGTTCACGCGCCTCGGGTTCTCGAAGGTTCCGAGCACGCGCCCGTGCCCCTTTTAACGCTCGTCTTTTTCGTCTTTGCATGTCATGGCTGTCGCTCATGACAGCCTTAAATCTGCAATTAATTCAGACTAGAAATTGTACGTTCCCTCTTCTGTCAACAAACGATGCCATATACCCAAACGGCCGCGCCATATACCCAACTTCACGACCATTGGCTGATTAATTTGAGCATCGTGAGCTGCATAGTTAAGTCGGCCGCCGCAGGAGGCACTGCCTGCGCAGCTTCAGCAGGCTTGATCGTCAGAACGAGAGAAGCTTTGCACACGCATGCAGTCTCTCAGAGCTTGGTGTGCGCGTGCCCTCTTTATTTCCCTCCCCGCTATCTCTCTTTCCCCTCCTTTTAACTCTCCTCTCCCCTTCTCTCTTGTTCGTTACCTCTTTCCCTCTCTCTTTTTCAGTGCATGCGTTTTTCTTTTTGTCTATCTTCTATACTTTTTTTCTTTCCTTCTTTGTTTGGTATAGAAACCGATTCACATGGCTCAGTTATGTTGCCGTCTTCTTCATGGGCGTGCACAAGAGAAGAATAAGTGCGCATGCACTGCCTTCATGAAGATTGATTTTTTGTACGTCCAACGCCGACATATTCTACACTTGTGCACCAATACAAGCTTTGCTTCAAAATTATTTAAAGCTGCATATATGATCCATCTTCGTAGGAAGTGCAAAACTACACACAGGGAAAGTGAGAAAGAAAGACACTACACAAGCTGCTGAAGTAATACCAACATTTTACATTAGTTTTAAATGCAATGTGTTGGCTAGCCTGATCCCACTACATTGGTTTGTTTTGTCCAGATATATGGGCACTGGGATACAATTGGTTTAACAAGCATTTTTTTTTTGCAGTAAGAGTGGTGTTTTCGATAGTATGAAATTATGTACTAATGTAAGAAAAATTGTTTTTCTCTTTAGTGTCCCTTTAAAAAAACTCAGATTCCCCTAAGATGACTGGAAAGTAAAAACCATCTTATTTTGTCAATCAATGTATTAATTATCCTAACGAAGTTTTGTTGTTTGAATACGTAATCACGTGACGTCACATTATGTGGTATCATGGTGTGACGTCTATCTCGCTTACACAGAAAGAACTTCGTGTTTTGAATTGTGTGTTAGGCAGTAATGGATGAGTGATGACTAGCATGACATTTGGGTTTCCTTATTTGTTTTTGTTTTCATTCTTTTTACCTATATGTGTGTTTGCTTTTCCAAATAAACGCTTAGTTGAAGTTAAGTGCTTGTGTAGTGTCTTTCTTTCTCGCTGTCCCTGTGTATAGTTTTGCACTTCCTATGAAGATGGATCTGTACCAACTAGCCCAATCTACTTTCTTATTAAGTTGCATATATGAAGCAGCGGGAACAAAGAATAGTTTGCGTAGAATAGTCAGCGCTATGGCTTCAACGAACGTAACAAACCAACTAGCCCAAAAGTCTGTTCTCTTGAACACATGCAGCATGTGCTGTGCAAACAAAGATTGCTGTGCCCGGTGTCAGGTGATTCGAGAGGCCAGCGCTCCATTCTCCCATATATTGCCTTGCACCTCTTCGCTATAGGAAGTCACGGCACTGCGATTTATGAAAAGGTGCAGAGTTCCTCTGAAGAGGTCCAATAATCAACTCGTGCTGTGATCACGTGATCCTTTGGACATAAGGTAAGGCTGCTTGAAGAGTGGATATCCATGCATAGGCCAACACCCCTTACGTTCCTCCTCAGACAAAAAACACAAAACATCCTCAGGGTCTCCTCAAATGACCAAAATGTCCTTGTCATGTAAAGTGTGCTACTGCAGGACTGCCTTCTTTGGCATCATTGTCTGTTACTTCTCATTAATATTGTGTTTAACAAAGCAAAAACGAGTCCTTAATCTTGCACTTCTTTCCTTGTGTGAACAGTGCAACAATGGAATATAGATTTGACGAATAAAACGCAAAACGGGTGCTAGTGTGCGTGTGTGTGTATATATACAGTTGGACCCCTTTATAAGGGACATGCATCGGGTAGCAATTTGTTTTCTCTTATAAGCAGGGTACCATGTATGCATTTTCTTTTTTTCTTATCAAACCTTATTTCAACATAAGCACACTGGTGTCTCTTATAAAGGTCTTTGACTGTCTCTCTCTCTCTCTCTCTCTCTCTATATATATATATATATATATATATATATATATATATATATATATATATAAGTATAAAAATAGATGCGCCTTCACATGACAACTGTTTCATGTGAAGGCGCATCTATTTTTATACTTATAACCTTGCGGCAACCGAAGTTATCCTTCAGCATATAAGCCTTATATATATATATATATATATATATATATATATATATATATATATATATATATATATATATATATATATATATATATATATATATATATATATATATATATATATATATATATATATATATATATATATCGCGGGCTGTTACAAGGGTGAGAGGACATTATACTTCATTATGTACTTAATAAAGGGAAAGTAGACAACCACCCATTTGTAGCACAAAGCCACAAGGAAATCCATACGGATTTCTCAGAAAGAAAGCTTCTTAGTTACCGAAAAATTCGTCCTGGTCCGGGGTTCGAACCCGGGACCAACGCCTTCATTATGTACTTCATTATGTGCAAAGCAGTTCCAAATGTCGCTGAAAAACTTAGAAATCCACTTGGATCAAGCTTAATTGTTTCATTTGATAATTGTACGAGGTAGAAAGAAAAAACTTGAATACATCAATCAGGGGCGTAGCCAAAAAATTCTTTTCGGGGGGAGGGGGGGGTCAACCATACTTTATGTATGTTCGTGTGTGCATTTGTACGTGCGTATATACACGCAAGCAAGTCTGAAAAATGGGGGGGGGTTGTACCCCGCCGAACCCCGTCTTTGGCTACGCCCCTGACATCAATCATATAGTACAGGGTAAAACTGCATATGGATGATTTATATGCGGTGACACTCTGGCTGGAGGGGGCAAGTACAAGGTAGGATTCATGTTTAGTGTTTTATTATACAGTTGGTACAGGAACGTCAAGCATGCGATTTCTCTTTGTGTAGACAACTTCCAAAGGTTAGCTCTTTGAAGTAACATAGTCACTGACTGCTTCCCCTGGTATTAGAAATATGTAAACCTGGTGGTTATTTCTTGGATGCGTTCTAGCTGATCGACTAGCTTTTGACTGTGTGGATCCCAGTATATACAAGCATACTCTAGGGTTGGGCAAACTGCTGTTTTATAAGCCATCAGCGTTGTTTCAGGCGTGGCATCTTTTAACTTTTGCCTTAGAACATCCAGCTTACATTCAGTTGAACCACAAATATTTTCAATATGCTTGTTCCAGATTAGATTCGAAGTAATTGTAACGCCCAGATATTTTATCTGACATGATCACTTAACTTCTTTGTTTTTATTTTATACGTAAACGCCAGTGGCTCTTTCTTATTTGATATAGACGTACAGGTAGTTTTGTCGAAATTGATTTTGATGCGCCCCATTTTTCACACCATTTGTCAACTGCACACAAAGCATCGTTAAGCAAGACCTGTTCAGCAACACTTTCTACACGAGTGAATAGCACACAGTCATCCGTGAACAGTCTTATATCAACTGAAAAGTGAACAGCTTTTTGAAATATAGTTTATATATAACAGAAGTAAACCTTTTGATATAAATCAAGGCTGATTGAACAGATCAGCTGTGATCTATTAAAAGTACACCGCAGCGTAACAAAATGTTCACGATGCAATGCTACAACCATGTCTAAAACTGTCTCCATTCAGTTAGTCAATACAAGCATAAGGTATCCGTATCAGCTAGGATTTTTTTTATTGCTACACATATCACACAAGGCAAATCGGTAGCATTCAGTAAGAGCTGCCAAGTCTCTCCCATTCTTTTCTTACGCCATACCATGATAAGTCATGCAGCGCTGAACAAGAAACTGTACAACTGGCTCTGCATTGAAACCCCTCCCATGCCCTCATAACAGACGGCCACTGTTTCTCCGTGTGGCTGCAACAAAATTTTCATGTCAGCACAATAAAATGATAACTGCAGAAACAATATTATAAGTGCACAAATTCACATGTGTTTCATTTGTCTGTTAGAGTGGAACATGAAAAGCGTAATACTTTATTGAACTGATGCTAAAATGACCAACGACACATTTTAAAAAGGTTGCTTGATGTCCATTTTGTCTGCTTCTGTGCTAGGCTGGCAGAGTAACTCTGACCTGGGCTGACCATCTTCCTGTTGCCAAGTGCTATTTCTTTAACTTCTGTCCTACTGCTTCTGATAAAATTCATGAACTTAATTGAGCAACATAGTGATCATGTTGTGCATGCACGCTCCATTCCATCACATCCTTCGGCACAGGAAGAGAGAGGGGCATTGGCTCATTTTCTTCATTTTTTTTAGTTTCAGTTTTGCATACTCCAATGTGAGACTTAAGTGTCTCTGTAACAATACCATTTATTATTGTCTGATATTGAAGCATGTTTTGTGAAAATAAATGTGCTTACTCTAATGTGCTTAACTGCACATACAACAAAAATATCCAATGGTGCCATGCAATTTTCTGTTTCTTGCTACAATTGTACTGCATGCAGAGCAAGTGGCACCCTATTGGCAATTCCAAATGATACGTATTTTATTACCTATTCAAGGAAATTGATCTGGAGGCTGTCTGGGCATCTGTATGTCTAAGTCATAAAAAATTCTATCATATACGCTCCAGCTGTTTTTGCTCACCCCTTCACAACACCCATATTTTTCAATGAGTTATACGATAGTATCAAACAATGTTGACATGTGATTTCTCTTGTAACCCATCCTACTCCTTGGTCATTTCAATCTTCCAAACATAACCTGGGACGATAATCCTACTTCACTCTCTCTTTAGTCATAAGCTAAGGACTAAGACCAGTGCTGTGTTTTTTTCATTATCACAGCTAGTAATACAACCGACACGTGTATCGATGCTGCATGTGTACACTCAACCTTGACCTTGTTTTGACATTATACCCTGATGCAAGGTTAGATATTATGTACTTGCCTGGTATAATTGATCAGTGCATACCTGCACTTCGATTTATTTATTCACCTATTTATTCATAATACCTCAAAGGTTCCTGTTGCTGATGATAGCGGACGGGTGACAACAAGGAGAAAGACATAGGAGAGAAGGAAGAGGAGGTTCAGCACGAGCAATGGAATAAAAAATAGAGTACTTGGTCTAACGCTCGGGTCTTTATTACGCGACAGTTCCGACATGGGACATTGCATGAGGGGAAGGCAGACTGAAGAAATGGTCGGTCAGGTTACATTTCGCAACTTTACAGGTGGTCTTCAGAGATTGCTCTGACACGAGAAATATATCAGTGATTAGGGCATTATCAGATGGAAGGGCATGACATTGTCGGGCACTATGCCAAAAGAATGAACATTGATAAGTAGTAGAATTGACACATGGCAGATACGCAGCATTTTGATGCATGCATGTGGCGGGAAAAACGTTGGCTGGAATATTGATTCAGTTTTCTGGGGCAATGAATTAAAATATCTGCAGAAAAATAGTTGTTGAGCACTTTTGCAGTGAGAGGCCTGTGAGAGAAGACACAACCTAGGTTTTAGAGCTGAAACACTTCATTTGTAGGAGCATAGTCCATAAGAACGATTCTGGCACATTTTTTCTGGACCTATTATAGAGAATTAATTACGTTAATTTGATGGTTGTCATAAGTAGTACAGGCATATTCTACTTTAGATTGAATTAAGGTTTGGTATGCAGCTAGTCCGGCCAGAGCCGTAACTGAGGGGGGGTTGAGGGGGGTTCTGACTCTCCCAGAAATTTTTTCACGCTTTAACTTTTCGGGTGATAGTAAAATATTTACATGCCTTCACAGCCACCACCAGTTGCCAAAGTTACCATTCAGCGTCCAAACCCTCCCCGAAAAAAATTCGTGGGTACGGCCCTGAGTCTGGCTATAGGTGATGCTGAAGACAAGTTTTGGCATAGATAATTATCAAGTAACCAATTGCGGGAATTTGTTAACTCATTAATATGATGGGTCCAGGACACGTCACTAGATACATGCACTCCTACATATTTAGATGCCTCGCACTGAGCTAAAATGTGATTTCAGTTGGGAGTAGCAAAACACCACATCATTACGAAGGTGATGAAAAGACACAGGGGAGCACCTTATTTACATTGAAGGACATGCATGACTTGCTACTCCATTCCTTGATTAGGAGGAGGTCTTGCTGGAGAAGTAGAGAAGTCTTATGAATTTTGTTATTGCTTGGTGCGAAACACTATCATCTGCAAAAGGTGTACATTGGACGACACGTTAAGTGGAACGTCTTTAATATATGTGTGAAAGAGGAGCAGCCCAAGAACAGAGCCTTTGGGTTGCTTCTCAGATATTTCAACCTCCAGAGCAGACAGAACTAAAGAAATTGCACATATTTAATAAAAAAAATAATAAACTTTACTGCCGTATGTAGCAAATTAATTACATGTTTCTACACTGAATATTGAAATTTTTTTTTGCTCCAGCAGAATTGAGACATTGCACCACAGAAGTTCCATAAGTAACGAAAAGTTAGATTCAATCTTGCTTCATTATCTCAAATTCTGATGCTTCTAAGTACAGTGCCCATCTGAAGTGACTATATAACTGTAAAAATGCCTGTATCGCTCCACAAAACACTTTTCAACTGCTTATAAGTATGCATTTGGCACGTACGTAATGTCACTAAAGAACTCTAAATCTAAGTTTCCTTAACATCTCTTGTTAAAAAATTTTGGACTATGATCAACTTCTAAGGGACGAACATATATTCTAGAAACCCCATAGGTATCCACGTAACTAATGAAGAATGCACTTCACCTAATTATGATGCATTTTATGACACAATTAACTTTTCATCTTCTATAATTACAATTGAACTGCAAATGAGTCTGCTACAGAAACAAATGTCGCACTGACGTCCCTATTTCCTCGTTATAAGTTTGCATGTTTGGTTGTTTTTGACAAGTTAGGTATACCATTATCCAACACTCCTCAACTAACTCATTCATCTACCACTGTATCATATCACCTCGAATCAACTGTAATTGTTCGGTTGGTCTTGAACCAAGTCACTTGTAAGGCCCATAAGGTTTTTCTTAAGGTCCCCGTGCCCTTACGGTGCATTGAGTGAGAACACTTAAGCGTCAAGCAGGGCAAAAGGCATATTTGTAAGGCTTGTTTGTCGGCACTGGACAAATTTGTTTACAAAACATGTTAACGGAACACGTATGGGCATATTTTTGTTTGGTCGTACAAGGAATAGCATAATGAAGTATTTTTAAGGATGGAATGGTCAAAATTTATAACGCAAGCCAAGCACGTGGTTAGCATTGCTAACTTTTTAGTCAGTAGGGGTATTCCAGAATAAGTTAACAGACAGCTGCACACCCAGGCATAGGTCGGCAAAGCTTGTGGAGCTCACTCAGACTCACTCATGAAACATATTTTGCGCTTAGGGCTCACTCGGACTCAGACTCACCACAATTTTCCTGAACTGGACTCACACGGACTCACACTCACGAAAATTTTCTTCGACCGAACTCACTCAGACTCAAACTCACCAAAACATTACTAACCCAGACTGACTCACACTCAGACTCAAGGCTCGATGTGAGTCTGAGTGAGTCCGAGTGAGCAGACTCATGAGTCCGTTAGCCTAGGATGAGGTTTTTCGACCATGGTGTCGATGCTCTTTAACACCAATATCTCACGTAATCGGTGTTTTGAGGCGAAAGCCTTTAATGTCTCATACTTGGGGCGTCCTTCTGCCGTCCGTCCATGCCCTGGAACAGTGCCAGCTGTGGCCTCTTCCTCTTACACTTTCTCATCAATCACGTGATTGCATAGAAAGTGTAAAAGAACAAAAAAAGAAAAAAAACAGGAAAAGACATGGCATAGTCATTCAAATGGCCACAGGCTTTTGCCGAACACACTTTGGAATCCACAAAGTGTCCTTCAATTTTTGTATTGGCACCTTTTAATATAATACCTTCGAATACAAGTTATGAGTGCTCGCAAACAAGTCAGGTCATTTTTCTTGAAAGAGATGACAACGAACAATATATTTATCAAGAACTTCTCTGGAAGAGTTGGCGGGGGGGGATATGGGGGGGGGGGGTTAAAGCATCTTCCTACGTCATTCGTGCCTCTGATCAATAAATATTGAAATGATGTATATGAATGACACTGCTTTAAAATACGTGTGAGTAGACGTGAGTATCAGCGTGAATCCAGATAAGGCTGATAGTAATGCTGAAAATGTGTAGATAGGGGCCATAGGTCGGCAAAAAAAGTGGAACTCACTCACACTCACTCAAGAAATATATCTTGCGCTTAATTCGGACTCACTCGGACTCAAACTCACAAAAATTTTTTTCAACCGGATTCATGTACTCGGACTCAAACTCACCAAAGTATTACTCACCCGGACTCACTCAGACTCAGACTCACAGCTCGATCTGAGTCCGAGTGAGTCAGCTCATGAGTGAGTTCACCTACCTATGCACCCAGGTATTTAAAATACCTGACAAGTTCCTAGGGACAATTACTTAAGTAATATTCATGCATTATGTTTATTATTCAGCACACATGCATGCTTTCTCTAACACCTACTTTCATTTAGCAATGTTCACACCAGTTAGCTACAGTAATTATGGCAGGTGTTTTAAATTGTCTACATTAGTTATTTCAGGAATGATAACACCATTATCAGCAAATGATGAGTAAAGATTAGGTGTTAGCAAGGAAGGGAGGTTGTTGGTATAAATGAGGAACAAACTGGGTCTACCTGAATACTGAACCTTGTAGTGCACCAGAAGTTATGCTTCAAAGTGGGGAGTAATGGCCATTTGTGGTTACCAAGTGAGTGTAGTTTTATAGGAAGCATCCAGTGCACTAAAAGATGTTAATGCCAGGGTCCAGATGATTTAATTTTAAAGTAAATTTTTATGATAGACCTTATCAAAAGCGTTACCAAATTCTAAAACAAGTCAATCTGTGAATGGTGATTGCACCGAGAGCGTGATGTAATTAGTGAGTAATACAGATTACAGAAATTAAGCTGAGTTTCACTTTGAAGTGCATTTCTAAATTCACGCTCTGGAGTGTAGTGTGCAGTGTAGGGCAGTGAAGATGTCTTCATTGACTTGAAAAAGCTTTGTTAGAATATTAGAACAGCACTGGTATTTTCTTCATAATTTTGAGAACCAGGATATGAGTGTTGTGTTTCAGCAAACGAATTATTTTTGCAACACCAGCCACATGAACAATCACTGGAGTAATGACTACAGAATCATTCTGGCAAGTAGGACATAGGCAATCATTGCAGGAGGCAGAAAAATTTTTCACAAATGTGTCATAATAAGAGGTCCAGTGCATTCTTCATTAGTTACATAAATACCTATGGGTTTTTCAGAATTATATATGAAAGACTTACTGGCCACACAAGACTGAAAAAACCTTGATAGGTGTTATATACAGGTCACTTCTTAACAAAACCGAACACTTTTTTCAAGAACTTCGAAAACTACTCGATACCTACATTGAAGTGAACAATCATGTCATTTTACTGGGTGATTTCAATATTGACGTCGCTCAAAAGGACTCCACTAATTATTCTTATGCTGACTTGCTCACTGGCAAAGGTCTGCTGCAATTCATAAAATCTGCCACTTGTATAACAAGCTCGCGACAAAGTATACTTGACCACACTATAACGAACCATCCATCACCAATCTTTGTACAGACACCATTTCATGTGACATTACTGATCATCTGCCAGTGTTTGTAATATCAAATCCAACTAACCAAACAACGAAAACTAGTAACACGCATAATTTATAACGAAAACACATATTTTCCACTCTTTGGCAAGAGGAAACTGGCGAGAAATGTATTCTGCAGGATCAACCGAGGAAAAATATAATGCATGCATTCATTAACATTTTGCAAAGACGCATGACGGTTGGAGAGATCGTGATTCACTTTTACAAGAACTAATTTCAAATGCAAACAATGGATAACCGCTGCTCTTTTGCTTTCCATCAATCACAAGAACTACATGTATAAAAAGTTAAAAGCGTCAACCACATAACGTCAATCTCGAAGCAAGGTACAAGCGATACAACAACCATAAACTTTTGGAAATTCTGAAGCATGGCTATTTCAGCTCAAAAATAGCACGAGCTAATAACGACAGTAAGGCGACGTGGAAAGTTATTGATGAAGCCCTGAAAAAAGGAAAGATGGATAGCAATGTCCCAGGAATTATCAATGGCCCCCCCAAAACACTCACCATTATGGTTAAAGCTACCGCTATAAGCAATGCTTTTAATGATCACTTTGCAAATGTAGTCACTGCCAGCAACACAATTTCGTGCAACAACACTTGTAGTAGCCTTCCTGGTGCGAAAAACTTGAATTCAACTTTCCTTTATCCGGCAACCAATGATGAAACCAACAAAACAATTCTTACACTAAAAAACACCTAGTCAGTAAGAGACGATGGCGTATCGGTTCAAATTATATAACACTTATCTGCACTTCTTGCTGAGCCATTAACACATGTCATCAATGATATTTACAAAACGGGTTGGTTTCCCTCAAAATTAAAAGTCGCCAAAACAATACCCGTGTTTAAGAAAGGTGACAAGGTCAAAGTTGCAAATTATCATCCAATCGCCATATTGCCAGCATTGACCAAAGTTGTTGAAAGGGCAATGTACCGTAGACTCAACAATTTTTTTGAGAAACATAATTTGTACGAACCTGAGCAATACGGCTTCAGGAAGGGAAAATCACCAGAAAATGCTGTACTTAACATTGTTGAAAAACAAAAGTAAACATCGAAAATAAATTACTTACAATGGGTATATTCATTGACCTCACAAAAGCGTTTGATATGCTTGACCATGACATATTAATAACCAAATTAGAACACTATGGAATATGCGGGACTGCCCTAACGCTTTTGTCTAACTGTATAAATAATAGAGAGCAATATTTATACGTTACAGCTGTGTCGTCATGTCGATGTACAACGAACAGAGGGGTTCCGCAAGGATCAATTCTGGGGCCATTTTTGTTCCTAGCCTATATCAATGATCTACCATCCATCCCATCTGAAGCTGCATCCTTTACGCAGATGACACCAATATATTTATAACAGCCAAAAACCTAAATATACTATACGACAAAGCAGCAACAGCCCTGGAAAAACTATTATTATTATTATTTGATTTGCATACACAGATACACAAGGACACACAGGAAAGAAAAAAACTATCATTTTGGCTAAATGAAAAAACTCATTTTGGCTTCATGGAAGCAAATTCCTTGCCAACAGCTCTAAAAGTATTTATATTATTTTGCCCACCAAAACACTCGCCTTAGTTCAAGTAATCATCTTGAAATGGATAACACAGTACTAGAAAGGGCTATAGTAACACAACATTTCTCGGTGTCTACTTAGACACAACTTTCATGGCACACGCATGTTCACGAAACTACACTGAAGATTTACAGAAAAATACCTATTCCTTACAGGCTACGCTACATATTTCCATTAAAGACAATGTTAACATTATATCATTCTTTCATACATGCACACATCGCATATGCTATAGCAATTTATGGGTTGACATACCCCACAACGCTGAAACCCCTCAAAGTAGCGCAGAATACAGCACTACGTGCCCTTCTTTTTATACCGAAAGCAGACCCAGCTTCATATGCTTATGGATTACTAAACATACAACCCATAGTAGATTGTGTCAATTATCGTGTTTTACTACTTGTCTACATACTTTTACATAATGCTGTTCTATGCCCGTCAACAGCATTAACATATCAAAAGTTCACATATTCATGATGTTCCACCTTAACTACACCACTATGCATACCCCGCATAAGGACTAACTATGGATCACATTCACTTTCTTATGTTGCATCAAAACTCTGGAACTCTTTAACTTGTACCATCACATCATCCATAACATTTCGTTTATATAAACAGGTTTGTTCCAGATCATGTACAAAAACTTACAAGAGTAATGTTTGTATTTATAAATATTATTCTCACTTGTTCCTGCAATTGCTGCACAATTGGTTATTTGGTAATTTTCTATGCCAAAACTTATGTTCAGCATCACCTGCAGCCAGACTAACTGCACATGAAACCTTAATTTAATCTAAATTGGAATATGCCTGTACTCTTCATGACAACCATCAAAATTAACATAATTATTTTCTTGAATTGGTCCGGAACCAATGTGCCAGATTCATTCTTTTGGACTATGCTCCTACAAATCAAGTGTTTTAGCTCTAAAACCTAGGTTGTGTCTTCTCTCACTGGCCTCTCACAGCAAATGTGCTAAACTATTTTTCTACAGATTTTTTTAATTCATTACTCCAGGAAACTAGATCAATAATTCAGCCAATATGTTTCTCTCACCACATGCATGCATCAAAATGCTGCGTATCTGCATGCCATGTGTCTATTCTACTACTTATCAATGTTCATTCTTTCTGCATAGTGCCCAACAATGCCATGCCCTTCCTTCTGATAATGCCCTAATCACCAATATATTTCTCGTTTCAAAGCAACCTTTGAAGGCCATCTGTAAAGTTACGAGATCTAACATTTCTGGCCATTTCTTCAGTCTGCTCCATCCTCATGCAATGTCCCACATCGAAATCTTTGAGGTATCATGCATAAATAGGTGAATAAATAAATCAAAATGCAGGTATGCAGGGATCACTTATACCAGGTAGGTACATAATATCCAACCTTGTATAGGGGAGGATGTCAAAACAAGGTCAAGGCTGGGTGTATACATGCAACGTGAGATGATACATGTGTCAGTTGTGCTACTATCTATGATAAAGGAAAAACTCAGCACTAGCTTATGACTGAAAAGAGAGAGCATGCGAAGAAGGATCATCGTTCCAGGTTATGTTTGGAAGATTGAAATCACCCAGTAGTAGGATGGGTTACGAAAGAAATCACATGTGAACAATAACGTTTAATACTATCGTGCACTGCTAACTGAAAAATATAGGCACTGTGGAGGGTGAGCACATGACACATAATAAAACTTTTTGAAGGAAAGTAAGGCTAAAGTAATTGATTACATTTCTGTAATTGCTCATTTACTTTGCTGGGGCTGTAATTGACCTCTGTACTCAGTTACAATTTAAAGGAAGTAATTGTAATTGTTGCGTGAGCGGCAGAGCATGTCAGTTGAGATCAAATATGATATAAGGATTCCAGGCAGGGGTGCGTGTGTGTTAGTGACACATCTGTTGAAACTTAGAAAGGCAGAAAAGCTTCTTGAACATTATTTTGTGATGTTTCTTGATGCTAGATGACTGTGACATAGCACCTTGCTATACTGCGCATGTTTCTGTTTCATTACATATTTTCTGGCAAAACCACAAAAAAAGACAGATGGAAGTTAAAACATGTCCTGTGCCTTATGTGAGTGTCACTTCTGCACTTTATTCCCTCCCAGAAACTATGTACCACCTTGCCAAGTTCTAAGCTGTGTTAAACTATTGCAATGTATGTGGCATCATTGACACAAGATGAACTGTAAGATCACAACCTGAAGATAACAACCAGTTTACCCTTGTTAGGACAAAAAGTGCTGACATTTAAGATGTCACTGTTTGCATACGTTGTAAGTGCTTCAGTGGAGTCTTGTGAGCATAAAATGTGGTGCTCCCACAAAGAACTTTTTCTTTCTGTACTCTGAACAACCTGGAGAACTATGCAGATGATAAGTGAAAGAGATCACAGTTAGGCGAAATCATGTGATCCCTGACACTCTAAGGGAATGCAAGAGTACCTACTTATATTACCATTGTATTACAAGTGGAATATTATATTCAATATGAACCTCAGCTTGCTTTGCCATGGTGTTCCTGTGGGTGTACACCTTCTTACCACCGCAGCAGCATTGCCAGAACTAACGTCTCTGTCAAAATTTTGCGCAGGTGCGTGACACAAGCAGGTCACTATTTCCATCTATGATTCTACAGTGTCCGACAGCTCCTGTGGAGTACACATCATGATGGCTGGAGCCATGCTCAGCCATCCCTGTGTGGCACCAGCTAGACTGTGACAAGCTGCATACTTTTGCTTGCAGCAAATGTGTGGGAAAAAGAGAAGGACACCACGCAAGGAAAGATTTTTAAGTAAATGTAGGGGCTTGTGGTGAGGGAATTCTGAAAAGGTCTGATGTGCCATCTTGCGATAGAGAAGCAACATTTGTACCTAGTCTGTCTCATGTTAGTAGGAGTCTTATATAAACATTGGCTGTACAAGTTTGTGGCTAGGGAAGGATGATGGGCAGAAGATGCCCTCTTGGAATGTTAACCTGCACCCTTCTCCCATCCCCTTCTTGGTGCACTGGAAGTTTTTGCCCTATATAGGTACTAGTTCTTCAGTGGGTGCTCCTGAAGGGCTTGAGATTGATCTCACTCTTACCACCTGCTTTACCCAAGGGCCAGACCTGGTGCTGGTACTTGTTTGCTCAGTAGCAAATTTAATAAAAAAAGAGGCTTCAGGCATTACACAAACAAAGCTAGGGCATTAAAAGGTTATATATATATATATATATATATATATATATATATATATATATATATATATATATATATATATATATATATATATATATATATATATATATATATATATATATATATATATATGATGTTCTGTACACACACCTCCCCTATACAATTCACTAAACAGTCACAAATAACCTCTATGGTGTGCCAGATTAAGCCATAAGAAAGCATGTAGTTTCTTGATGCTATTTTTTTTTAATCAGTAAATTAACCTTGCAAAAACCAGATTGTCGTCAGTGGTGCTTGATATAGGGTACATGAAACCAGTGAATATAAACTGCAGTGATGCCACCAGAAGCATCAGCAAAGTAAATTCATCCTGCTGGAAACCTTATTCTGCAGTAAGACTGTCCAGGCATTATTAACAACGCATTTTCAATAATTTCATTACTACTAATTCCGCCATTCGCAAAATCCCACCTTGCTGTGAACCCAATAATTATGGACCTACGAGGTGTTACTAAAACTGACCAGCTCGTTTAAGATACCTGCTAGCCCCAGTGCTAGCCCCATTAAATATAGGCTTTAATAAGTAATACTGTGTGCTCATCCCTTAAAGTAATTTTCAGCATCCCCTTGATAGCCATCTTTTTTAAGACTTGGTGATCAGGAATGCGATGCATCTCGAAATCTGATGAAAGACACTTGCCTAATTACCACCCCATCTTGCCAACAAGCAGCCCCTGTAAGATGCATGAACACGTGCTCTCATCTTTGGTCATCATAAGTTTGCAGAAACCTCTTTGCTCTTAATTCTGGCACAGCATGGTTTTCAGAAATCAATTTCTCACACAGCTCAACTTGCTTCATTGACAAACTGGACATATAATTTTTTACCATTCTTCAATAGCTACTTTTCTTGATTACTCGAAAGAACTCAATAAATTGAACCATGAACTAGTACTTTTCAAAGAAGGTTAATGAAATATTATTTTTCATTTATTTCATTTTTTGGACAATACAAATTCATTGCCCGCGGTCAGGACAAAAGGAGGTGGTTTGCCTCCTGACGTGGTCCTGCTCGCGCTGCGCGTAGCAGCAGCAGTGCTTACATAGTCATGCGCAATTGAGAATAATGTATACACAATCAAAATACAAATCAATGCACGAAATATACATAATCACCAAAGCAGCCGTCAGCTTGACAACAGAACAATTGTATACTACAAATGCCGAGACAAACAGCAACAAATACTACTATCTGACATAGTTGCCGCATCTGGGCACAAGTAGGTTAAAAAAAATAATAATAATAAAAAACCATGTGAATGCACACACAGATATATACATACTGATATATATATACGCATATATATATACACATATATACACAGATATACATTTACACATATATTCACATATATATACATACAGCGTATGGGAGACTACGGCCCAATGAACCGTGCCCAAAATATCAATATATCCTAAATTTTGAAGAAGGACCGAATTTTCAATTTAAAATTTTTAGAGTTGGCACACGATCGTGCCATTTCAATTATTTCAGGGTGCTCATTACATAATTTCATGACTTGGCAATCAATTGCCTGCATCCCATAGTTGGTACGCGTTCTTTCAAGAACTATGCGTGTTTTACGTAGGTCATGACCAGTGTTCCTATTTAAGTAGTGACAGGTGAATGAACCCCAGTCTCCCGATACTTCACAATATATGTACATAGACAATTTCATTTTGTAAGTAAGGTAGAAATGCGGAATTTTGTACTTCGACATGAGCTCCGATGAGTTTATATTATATCCCGAGTGAAGTAGTCTAACTGCCTTTCTCTGTAATGAGGAGAGTTTCTGATTATTGGTCTTAATTCCTGGTCCCCATAACAAACAATAACTAAAATGAGAATGGAATACTGAAAAAAAACAATTCCCTCTTTAACTTGGTTGTTAAGAAGTAACGTAAGCGGTTCAACATGCCGCTCAAGTTTGCCTACCTTTCTTCTTACATTGTTCACGTGTCGGGACCAGCTTCAATTTGATTGAAAAGTAACGCCTAGAAACGAATGATCATCTACAAGATCTAGCTGAGAATTGCCATAATACAGTTACATAATGTAATCTATATCTTTATTCTTAGGATAGAAAAGCATGAACTTTGGTTTTTTAACAATGATTTTAGGGGCGAAGCTCCTCTTAGTCTAACCTTGTCCCGCGTCAGGCGTAACCGGCAGTATATCGTGATAATGATGATGATGACGCTGATGACCATGAAGAATAAGCGCGTTCCAGACCACCTCTAATTCCCATCGTGTGCACCGAGGAAGCAGAGCGTCCCGCAGGCGGTGTGGCCATCTATGTCAAGCAGAACACAGTAGTACAATAAGGCCGTCCACCACCACTACAGAGTCATGGCCGAGAGCATAGAGGGGCAGCTTAGCAATGGCTAGGCAGGTGGTGTCTGTCACCCAGGTTGGCTCCATTCCTTGATCTTGCTTGGATGTGCTTGCGGGGGGCTTAGTCCATTCCTCCTTCCCGCGTCCTACACCCCTCCAGAGCATGTGTGTTCCCTCCCCCCTCTCTCTCCTCTCCAACACTCACCCCCTTTCTCTCCTCTAGGAATCCTCTACTGTACCGAGCGGTGCGTGCGTCCCCTCTCTCTCCTCTCCTACGCTCACCCCCCTTTCTCTCCTCTAGGAATCCTCTACTCTACGGAGCGGCGTCCGCGTTCCACATCCCCACAGCGGATGTGCGTCCTCTCTTCCTCTCTCTCCTCTACGCTCACCGCCTCTCTCCCCTCTAGGAATCCTCTAGGGAGCCATATAAGAACCCCTATCCCTCCACTTCACCGACCATAAAGCCGTTATAATGAAGGGGGGACCGGAAGCCACGTCTAGCTACCATTTACAAATAAATAAAATTTCTTGTATATATACACACAGTGTTTGTCACGTCTTTGATGATGTACTGGACGAAAATTCACGGAAGATTCACGGTTTACCGATGAACCTCCAGAGCTTCGCCCACTCATCATCATTCACTCCGTGGATATGCTGTGATTTTTTTAAATTTATTAGAAGATACCCAAAGATTAAGTTCATTAAACCAGTTGTTTGACATATGGATGGTCATCTTCTGTACCTAGCCTCAGTATAATGGCACGAAATCTGGAGCACCACTGGAGTCTGTCATAGGCATATCTTTGAATGGGCCATGCAGAAATTTTGAATTATTTCTGCAATAAACTAGAATATTATTGCCTTGCGAAGTGGTTGTCACAATTTTTTTTTTACAGGGTAAATTGATATGGGTTCGTTACAAAGGCTCAAGTTGGTGGCGATGCTGTCCACCGCATCGCCACTAATGAGACAGGGGACGGCGCGTGTATAATTAAGGCCCACACATGAGGCCTAATGACAGTGCTACATTTCCATTTGACACACACAAGCGCGCACTATGTATGCTTTACCGCAATACACTGCGTGCACTTCGTCGCATAACACGACTGCGTTGCGGCAATGTTAACTTTTAGAGGTTGGCAATTTAACCTATACAACGCTCCTAGCAATAAATTTTCCGTTTCATTTCCTTCTTTTTTAAAACTAAACAGACGCTGTTCAGAAAACCGATTGTCATCATCGGTGACAGCGTAAGCTATTCGGACATTAACGTCGGGTGAATGATTGTTCATATCCCGTGGCTTTCACCTTGCGCATTCCGTATCTGTCTCGCGCAGTTACGCAAGACGGAGTTTTAAAAAGTGTTTTTTTTTTTCTCAAGTAATTTGCGCAAATGACAGTCCAACTGTAAGCGATCTATCCACGCAACACAGGCATACCATACGGCCACAATACTATAGTTCTGCGTCAAACAGGCACTCACAAATCGCATAACACATGGTCTTTATTTCACGCTCGTACGGCTCGTTATCATTGCTTATAGATTTGGTGGCGAAGACTTCGGGAGGTTGGCGTTATCTACTAAGCACCGCGGAGAAGTTCCCTCCACTCATCAGCGTCCACTAAACACGGCGACCTCTCAGGAACAAAAGCGGCAACGACTTGCACGTGAATTACTTTCTATAGGCACCGGGCGGCCGTCGTACGGCGCCAGCGGCGCCCCTCCCGAAAAAGCGCCCCTAGCGGCGGCAGCGAAAGCACTGGCATGTGAAGCAGACGACGCAGAGAAGGCTCTTCTACTTTCGGCAACGTATTCAAGTAGTAGCGGCGGCGTTTCTTTTTAGACAATCGCAAGCTGTAAGCTGTTTTGTTTGTCGCCCAAGGCAAAGAGAAGCGGCAGCAACAGTGTTTCTTGAAAAAGCACGAAGCGTTCGACTGTCGGACATGTGTTCAGATAACGGGGCCACTCGTCGGGCTCCAGGGAGACTCCCCCGCAGTCGTTTGCGGTCGTGGCAGCATTCAATGGTCGCCAAGTCATCAAGAAAGGATGACACATGTTCTTTTCATGTCTTCACACCCAGGAGCACCGTCGGAACGTCAATCGACTAGGCTTCTTTGCGTGGTGCTGTGCTTTTATGCGTTTGCTTTCGTTTGGAGGCGGACCAGAGGCACGATGCCTCCTCCCTTTCGGGACTGCAAATGAGACCGGCCCGATTGGCGAAAGTGTTGTAAAATAAACATCTTTGTATTTTAACTGCCAAACTCGCTGCTACTCACTGTTAGGCTCCTGGCGGGAAGGCGAGTACTGACAGCGCACGTGCACTAATGGCTTGACCAGCCGGCATACGCGTTTTCATCCGTTTGCTCTAGAGAAGGGTCACCGCTTGCACGAAGCTGGCCACGTGCTTGACATCAAGGAATATAAAAGCGACAACGACTGCAAATTGCTTTGCAAGTGCACCCCGCAGACGAAGTTCAATGCGATAAGCTACGATGTGGAGCTATATCTAGGTATCCCCATTCCTATTTCTATTTTAAACGCAAAGCATTTCTTATCTCTATCTATAAATGCCCCCTATCTCTCTATCTAGCCGCCTACGTCTGGGCGCTCTCGTGGTCGCCTCCTTAAGTGGACATTAACCAAAATTGGCATAGGTGGGTACGAAAATAAGACGAACATGGCTGTCTGGTTGTGCTAGGTGGTATGAGTAGCGCGAAAATCTTTCCAGTCACGTGCGGCACATACCGGGCGTACACCACGGGCCGCGGGATGCTGGTATGAGGCACAGGTGATTCACAGTGGATCGACCCAGGAACGGCGAGAACAGACATTGATAATTTAAGCGGGTGCATGTCCAAAAAATCCGGCATCAGCCACGTGAACCCAACGTATGCAAAGAATAGAAATCCGGATCCCAGCAGGAGTCGAAACCAGGTACTCTGAGCGGATATCAAATATTCTACCACAGAGCCAAGCCATGACTTGAAATTACTTTTGAAAAGATCCTATGCGAAAGAAAAATGTCGGTGCAACCAACGTCAATTGTGGTTGCAGTGCTGGCTATCTAATGTCATGACAAGGTAATAAACATTACTCATGTACTCATATGAAACAGACGTTACGTCGGCTTAACGCCAATCTTGGTTTTATTAAGACTTCTTGTTGGGCGAGTTGGTTAACATCAAAGGGGTACATAGTAGCGCAAACTTAGAAAATAGACACGAGAAAAGAAGTAGGAGGGAGCAGAAAGGTCGGACGCTCCCTCGTATTTGTTTTCTCGTGTCTTTATTTTCTAAGTTTGTGCTACTATGTACCCCTTTGATTTCAATGTTGGCTCCGCTTTTATAACTGTCAGATAAACATTACATATGTGCTCCTATGAATCTGCAAGCTATATTCAAGCGTTGCTCGACCCGGAACAATACTCTGATCAACGCTACGCGTATGATATTCACAGCATCGGCACGAAATGTGAATCGCAACGTAGCGTGCGCTTCGTTTCAATAACACTGACGTCTGTTCTCTAACATGAGCGCTAACATTACGTCAGACCACAAGTTAGCCTTTAAACGTCTGTGTAGTCGGCATGCTTATTAAGCACACTATGTGCACACAACTCCATCTACAAAAACACGTTGATCCACCTCGTTACGCGTGATTTAAACCTAAAAACAAAATGCAGCATAGACTCGCTGATTCGCATAAAATCGGTTCCCACAATACGTGGGATCTGCCGAATTTTTCCTAATACTTTGTTATTTTGTCTATACGTTAACATTGTCCCATAACATCAAAAAAATAGAGCGTACGTCTCCTATTCCCTTCTCGTCTTTACTGGATGCTTCGCCGATTGCACTTGTTCCTCAGTTGTAGTTTTGCACGCCCCCCGTTCCTGTTATGTTTTCCATTTATTTTCGATCCTTCGCCGACCCTTAAGGTATTGTAATCTTCAGTCTTCGCGCACACGTAGATTTCGGCAGCGCACGACACAAGCGACGAGAGCACAATGAAGAGAAACGAACGTCCAGCCCCGCGCCCCCGCAGCAAGCGCCTGCGCCCTTTTCTGCACTCCCATTCCATTAGTTCCCCGTCGCCACCGAAAGAGGCGCCACCAGTCCCCGCGCCCGGTGCCTATAACACTCTCACATAACGCTACCACGTCCCCATGGGCAGAGGCGGTTCTCGCTAATGCGCACAGCTCACGGAAACACCACAGGTAAAACCAACACCCACCAGGGAGAAAAGCCCCCGCGCACCATGGCACCGACACCGCCGTTAAAGTGCCGCCGTGCCACGTTCACCGGGCAGCGCACCGGGTCACCGTGTCACCATAGAGTTTCTGACAAGCTAGTGAGAAACCCCGCTACCTAAACCGCCTAAAAGAACTTGAACCAAACGATTCCGCCGCCGCCTACTTACACACTTCAAGCCAAGTCAAGTCGCTTTTAAGCGGCTATATGGGTGAGCCGAACGCACGAGTCGTTCTTTCCCCACAGAATCCATCCGGGTAACTTGGATCTGGGGAGCTTTCGCCCCTCTTGCCCCTTAGAGATCGTCTTATGTCTGGGTACTGCCTAGGAACACGTGTGATGGTCTTTTTATCCCTAGGTGAGCTTGTTGCCCGTCGTTTGGGAGTTGGCGTGGCTGGCGAGTGAGGTTTGTTGATGTTGCTGGCGGACGGCGTGTCCGTGGTCTGCCGCCGAGGTGTGTACGATCCCGTGTAGCCTTGCCGTGCTGTCACTAACCGTCCGTGCTTGTTTTTACTTCCGTCGAACGCTTCGAGAGCTTCCAAACACGGCACCTGATGCGTTTTCTTGCCATTATGTCGTACCGATTATCAGTGTAGGGCCGATGTATTGCACGTTTCAGCAAATTGGCATGAACGAAAGCACTTTGCGTGTCGTTGTGCCGGTGTCACACGGGCAATTTTTATTGCGCTCGATCTGAATCAGGTGCTGCTTCATGGTCACTTTTAATCGCGATCTGCGCATCGAGATCTGGCTCCCAGATCGCGATATTTGAATGACTTCTGCGCCAAACTCGACCCGGATTAGTTTGTACTGAGTAACAGCAATGATTGTAGATGGCGATCAAGAAATCCGGTCCGGGCCGCGACCCTGATTGCCATCAAAAGTGTTCGTGTTTCACCGGCAATAGCTATCCTGCCCGTGCCTGTGATTGAGTTTCAAAATAGTAATGCTAAAGACCTAGGGCACGTGCACTCAAAGTAATGAAAGTATCCATGCTTCTATTAAAAAAAGAACTGAGCAGGCTCCTTAGATGCCAGCTGGTAACCTAAAATAATTGCAACTGCTGGTTACGCCACATTGCTAGCGTGTGGATATACCGTGACAAGGATACGTCTACATGGTGAAGAGATAAAGACAAGCGAAATGTTTTGAGACAAAGCGAGACTGCTTTCATTCATGTTGTAGGACGTGTTTATCGGTGATCTGAATGTACCTGCAACTTTGTTTCTACTGTTCGTGGTTAGAGGTGCACCTTTACCGACCACGAACTGCAGAAACAGTTACAGGTGCATTCTCATGACTAATAAAAAGCTTGTCTAAGGACAAGCTTTCCTTTGGTCATGAGACTTTAAAACTGGCCCAACGCAAAATGTGCTAACTTAAATGCACCATCATTAGATTAGATGATGCATTTAACTTCAAGATGGGTGATGCACCTCCAAAGACATGGGATACTTCATCTGGTTCAGTTCAGCCCAATAACTTTCATCATTCCACGAATGCACCACTGCAATCACTACTGCACTTTTTTCCACCTACAACTGCCATCTGCAAGTCTGGAGCAGATGCGCAGAACCAATAACATTTGTAGCTGCAAACGCTTGCTCCTTTGTTGTCTCGAAATTTTTTTCCAGAGTGTTTTTTGTTGTGTTTCTCTTGTACTCACTATCACACCAACTGATGGGAATGTCACTTGTGTTGTTCAGTTTCTTTCTTGATTGACAGCCTGTGACTTTTGACTACAGTGTTGCTTCGTCTTTTGACCTTCTCGTTTGTGATGTTCCGTCGCAAGAGTGTGCCTGCCTGTCTCTTGCCGATTCCGCATATGCTTACTTAATAGTTCACATACTGACACACATGAATGGTTTACCTTGCACTTTCAGATTTTTTTTTTTTTGCGAATTCACATAACTTGAAAAATTAGTGGTTCTCAAAACGCAGCTACCCACTTACCAACAAAGCCACATCTATCTGTACCCTCTTAACAAGGAAGCATAACATTACAGTTCATAAGGCAAATACAACTGTTAAGGGAGTGTGGGGATTTCTTTCTTACCATGTCTCCTTCCTTGTTAGCTTCTCTTGTCAAAGATGGCTGCATATTAGCTGTGCCCACGGTATCTGTGCTTATTGGTTTATTCATGGAAGTTTATTTTGTGCCACTGAGAGCTGTTTTCACTGAATTTAATCCATTTTAAGACAGCTGCTAATAGTTTCCTGTGATGGCCAGCCAGAATAACAAGCAGGGAACCATGCAGGACCAGTGGTTCTTTTTAATTTGACCCTGCCATCAGCTTCTACAGCTTTTAGGAACCTGAAGTGGCGATTGCAACGATGATTTGAGTGCACAAGGATCATCATTTGTTTTTCATTGCCAGCATGTGAAGGTAGGATGTAGTATACGATGTCAAACACAGGGTGGTATGCATTCAGAGGTCTGATATGGGTCTCACTACAGAATGTTTAACCCTTTGAGGTGTAAAGCACGAGTATGCAGTAAGCGTTTCATCTTTGTCGTCTCTGTGTACCCAGTCCTCTCTGTGTACCCAGTGCTGCACCATCTTAACAAAAAAATTTTGACAGCTGTTCAGCTGTATGTTTTAAAACATAACTGGCAAGCAATTTTTCATCGACAATGGGAAGGATATAATTACAGAGCATGTGCAGAAGTACAAAAACTTGGAGGTCGCTTGAGCTTCGCCTTCAAGAGCAGAAAGCGATAGCATAACTGGCCCTCGCGCACATCGCCTTCTCAATTGCTAGCATGCTTCGGTTCTCGTTGCATACCTCAACCATGCCGTAAGGAAACGAACGACTGTGCGCGTAACATTGGCCGTTTCATAGTATCCTTGAATGCCTACTGCAAGCAAATTTTATAAGTGCCCACTACACCATATTATTGAATCAATGAAGGGCCCACTACGCATCTGTAGGGCAACACACGAACCTACACAGCTGTTCACTTTGTTGATGCTTCTACTGTTGATGATGACTAAATATGTCTGAACACTTTGTAATGGATGGGCCTTTAAAACACCCACTCGTTGCTCAATTCACATGTTTTGACGCCTGGTGCGATTCCACACTTCTGCCACACAATATTACATGCATTAAGGAGACTCCTTCCACTACATCACATTCATATAGCTTTTACAGCGAAAGCTGTTATGAGTCACTACAAGGGTGCTGTAGTTGTCCGCCGCCGCCACCGTTGGTGCGCGTAACCGCTATCGCATGAAATAATAGAAAAAACGAAATGAGAAAAAATATCCAGGATGGAACTGGGTTCAAACCTGGGTCCGCTCTGTGTCAGCCCAGTATTCTACCACAGAGCCATGTTGGTGCTCGAAACTCCTGCACATAAAAACCCTATACAAGCATCATGTCGCCACCTCCGTGCAGCAGGCCTCAGGCCTGGCCGACCACCCGACCTTGACAGCTGGATTCGTGGACCTCACCACCGCTCATTACTTGACTTTATACACGAAACAAATTTGCATGTGTATTTTTGAATCAAAAATTATTATTAAGGGCAGACTTTCGAAAAAAAAAGCGTTATGTCGGGAAAGAACCATGTTAACATACACAATATAACGTGGTAGAAGAGTAAAATCACAACCAGGCGTCACCGAATGTGAATTGTGTAACCAGGCGTCGCAAAATATGAATTACATTGCGAGTGGGTCGGTGAATGCTTCCAACCCATTATAAAGGGCTCAGCCATAATTCTTCATTGTCATCAGCCACCGAATCAATTAATAGAGTAGTGGGTACCTTGCAAGCGTACTTGTATTAGTAGCCGCAAGAGAGTTTGCAACGGGTTTTATTAGAAATGCCGCTGTTTCAGCTTTTGCTGTGACTGTGCTGCGCTTTTCGCGCAGGCCTGGCATTTTTTCCCAGAGCAGCTTCAAGAAATGTCGTGGCTCTGTGGTAGAACACCTGCTCGCCACGCAGACAGACTGGGTTTGATCCTCACTTGGACCGGAAGATTTTTATTATTTATTTCATTTGCATCTTTCTTGATTTTTTGGTCAGGGACAAGATAACGATTTTTTACTCTCAACGAACGACGCCCACACTGGAATTTCTGGGAAAGGAGCTCTTTAAAACTATCGCATTGAAACATCAATCAAAAATACAAAATCGGACACGGTGTCGCTGGCAAAGTACTGCAGAGAAGCACCCTTTCGGTGCAAGGAACGAGGTTAGAAGACACAAAGGTTGCCTCGGTGCTACCCTAACTCAAGGGAGCACCAAGCAAGGCCTCAGTGAGGGCACCTTGGTAAGGAGCGTTACAGAATACACAATAAGACGTCCTCAAGCAGATATGGCCTCCTCACTAATGTAAGGAGGTATGTCAGAGTACGGGCATTATTTCAACATTGAAGGCTTGCTAACGTGAAACACCGAATCAGTTTTAATTGAGAAAGTAATCTAGGACTTTAATCTCCTTGATTTCATGGCAATATGTTGAGAGGGGAAGAACAGCACAAGTTGTTTTTTTTTTTAATTTGCACCCAAGAATACCATTTCTTCAGTGCTCCCAAAACCATGTGCCAGCAGCTCATAAATTTTGTTGTAGTGGTATAACAGCTGATACACTGCATGTAAATTCGTTTCCTGAAATTTTAGCCTTCATTAAAATACAGGCTACAGGCAATTACAAGCACTTTTTAACAGAAGATGAACTTCAAAGGCCCAGAAGCAAGGCCATACTCTCCAATTATTTTGGTGAATATTCTGTGGGAATTGAGGCACACCTAAAAGATTCGTGTTGACTTAAGATCGAAGTGTCCGCCAGTAAGTGCTTTGAACTAGCATGGGATTCATAAGCAAACCCACAATCAACATAGCAACAATGGGTTTACCATATTCAAATTATCTGAGAAGTGAATGTCACTGGGAAATAGTAATAAAAATACAGTGCATTTATCGTTTGACATATGTTGAACGGTCAGGGTATTTCAGAGTTTACTATAACTACAGAATAACTATTACCATGCGAGTTCATGTATAATTTCTGATAGCCAGCACACTTTGAATAATGTTCAGCTCGGCTTCTGCCACATGCAAGTGGGCATTGCATTAACAGATATAAAAGCAATCACCTATACTACTTGTACAACAAATAGAAAAGAAGTGCCTTTAGTGCCCTCATTACTACACAAAATGCACAGAGCGCAGTCACTGCCTGTGAAAAGTACATTTACAAGAATGAGAAACAAGTTGCTTTTTCGAGCAAGTAATTCTTTTACACTAGGCACATATTATCTAGTTGCTTGAAGTTTTTGATGAAGTTTAAGGGTAAGCAAAAACTCTAGAAAGAATACACCAGGTCATCAACATGCTGCATGTGCACGTCTGCTGTTCATCGTGCAGGATTTATCGCAGAACATAACAGGTTCACTCTCGCTGGCCTCTCATTGGTGAGCTGTGGCGTGTCACTTTTCCACACAGTGTAGCAACTGAAATTTGTCAATGAAGGACAATTAGTGAAGTCACTCCCACTGTTTCGTGTTTGTAAACTGTACATGGCACTGAATTGTGTCATGATGTAGGCTGTGTAATGCCAATCACTGTTTAAGCATGCTTGCAGAGCAGAATGCACAAATAATTAAGGATCTAAGAGGTGTTTTAAGCCAAATACACTAAAATACATTTTAGTTACACAGTGAAGCTTATGCAATGAATTGTGTTAAAACACAAGCTCAAAAGGCTACTACAGTTGGCGGCAACTTTTTGATGCCATGGTTGTGCACTAAGAGACCTGTCCCACGCATACGGAACAAGTTTGTTGACAATAATGCTACAGTGAAACCTCGGTGATACGAATCTAGCGGGATAAGGAAAAATATTCGTATCATCCGAAATTCGCACCAGAAAACATGGAAAATCAGTCTGCAACAAAAGAAAGCTGGCGCACATTTTTACTTAATGTTTCTCAGGGTTGCAGCAATATCGTGAACAGTTCTGAATGATTGCCAGTAATGTTTCTAGACGTCAAAGGTCATACTTGTACTAGTAAACATACAGCGCATTCGCGGAACCAGATGCGTTGCGACCTGAGACAGTTAGCAGCCCCTTCCTAATCTTAGTACGCTTTTCCGCATGACACCAAGGTACTTCGGTGAGAGTGACCCAAGGAGTGCTTTGCAAACGATAGATGAAGGAGAGAACATTTTAGAACCACTGTCCTTCGTTGTTACTTTTTTGTTCGCGGTGGTGCGGGGGATGTTTTTTGGGAGCTTTACAGCCCTGGGCTATATCGGGAGGTTTGCTGCAATATCGCGGTTTGCGGGAGGTTTGCCGCAATATCGGGAGGTTTGCTGAAAAATTTTAGCATCCCGTGCAAATCGGAGGGCTGGCAGGT